>CM035420.1:176729119-176739119 GCA_020310875.1 Ceratopteris richardii | reverse complement strand
GTATTATATCGCCTGTTCTGAGTTCCCAGAGAGATCCTGTTTCCCTGTTTTAAACCCCAGAACCCTGAACTGGCATAACTTTCTCATACGAAATCCGTTTGCTGTGATTTTGGTTTTGTTGGAAAGCTCGTGGGGAGTACGGTAAAAATAATACCAGGATTATTAGATAGGGTATTTTGAAGTTGACCCTTAGGAAAACTGGAAAACCAAGGTGTTCCAAAGGATTTTGAGCAATATAAGAGAACTTTGGGACTAGAAGCCAAGGCTTATGAACCTGAGATCTGGCAGACACTTAGGCAAGGATAGACAAAGCATCAGATCGTCTGAGGCTAGTGTCAACCATACAGCCAAATCTTGGGCTCAATAGCTTAGTGGTTGTCCTTACACGCTAAGTTCAGAAACCAGTGACTCAGAAATGTCTTTTAGCATGGAGAGACCCACACGGGGCTCAGGCACTGCTCATTTACAGACACCAGAAGGCCCCTATAAGACCCAATTGGAGTATATCCGGAACAACCAATTAGGTGCTCGCATCTATGAGGATGGTCTAAGGCGATCAGTGGTTCAACTCAAGAATCCTGACCAACCCTTTGGACTTGAACACCCAGTAGTCAAGTTCGAAGAGGGTGCTTACATTGATAAGGAAGGAACAATGTATTGGGTTACCAACTTACCAGATAGGACAGATGAGTTTGGAAATAACATTCCTGAGAATGAGATAGGAGACCTAGAGAAAGGGGACCTAGGAGGAGAACCCAAGACCCCTAGAGGTAAGTCAGTCTTGACTAGAGTGATCACTCCAGATTGGATTCCTCAAGATAATAAAAGCATAGAGCTATTCATGAATAGAGAAACGGAGGAAGCCTTTTGGAAATTTAGGCCAGATCAACCCAGCCCAGTAGTCACCATCTATGAATTCAAGGATCCAGAGACACCAGGGAAAGTTGTCTATCTAGATCACACATCTCAAAAATTATTCTTGGTATCAGATCATGACAGACATGCTTACACTTGGCAAGGTGAATCAATTTTCCCTCCACCAAGATCTAATGTTTCCCAGGGCCTCCAAGGAGCCGGATCATCCAAGGGTCATGAAACCCACAGGGAAAGAACTAGAGAGAGACCGGAGGTAAGCTTTGCAGACACCATGGGCAGAGACAGATCAGGATATGGAATGGAAAGACCTGAAAGGGAGAGACATAGAGCCCATAGGCACCAAAGAGATGAACATGATTTTCCATTGCCTAGACCACGAGAGCACTCAAGAACACTTAGACCCTCTCAAGTGGTTAAGACAATGAAGAACTACTTTGATGGATTTGGAGATCCTTATGATCATGTGGCGGAGTTCAAACAAGTGCTAAGAGCTGAACAGGTTGAAGACTTATTCACCCAGTTCGAGGCATTTGGTTTGACTCTTAAGGGTACTGCCTTAGCTTGGTTTCAACCTCTAAACAGTCGCAACTATAGAGAGATAGGTCAGCTTCTAGAAGAATTCATTGTAGAATTTTCCAAGAGTGGTATCAGACATAACACATCATCCTTGATCCACAGCTTCAAGCAGACACCCCAAGAAACAGTGCGACTTGCAGGAAGAAGATTTAGGCAGTACTTGGAAAGATGCCCTATACCAGAATTACCCACATCAGCTAAACAGGTGGCACTATTTTTAGATGGCCTATTGAGCACAAAATTAAGGTCATATGTATACTTGAAAGAGCCTAGATCCATAGAAGAGTGTATACGGATATGCATTGACATAGAAGACAACTTGGGTGAGGAGTTAGGACTATCCAAACTCTATAAGGACTCTGATAGTTCTACAAGTCATACCTCTAGAACCTCCACTGAGATAGATGAGATAGCTGAGCAAGTGGCCAAAAAGCTAGGAGTTCAAAATAGACAAATGCCAAGGGTCACTTCAGTGAAGCGATGTTATACATGTGGAGGAGATCACATGGCTAATGTTTACCCGTTGACGAATCAACCCCAAGGAAACCCTAATGCTCTATATTGCACCATTGAGAGGAAATATACAAATCATACGACCCAAGATTGTCCCTATAACAGGAAGGCTGTTAGACAAAATTATCAACAACCTTACCAGCAGGGTAGGTATCAGAATCAGTACCAACAGCCATATTATAGGCCACAACAATATCAACCTCAATACCAGTAGCAATATCAGGCACCATATAGGCCACAACCAGTCCTAGGAAACCAACCGCCAGCTCCTGCCAATGTGATCCAAGTTAAGTATACAATGGCGGAGGAGAACCCTAATAGAGCATTGGTGCCACTAACCCCATTGATACCAGAAAATGACTCTCACGCTCATGGTTCAAACTACTTCCATGAAGATAGTCCACATGCTTATTATATAGAGTCACCTGAGCAAAGTGAGACTCCTCAGTGTCAATATGAGACACCACCTATGGAACAAAATTGGGAGCCAGAATACTCCAATGTCATGTATACGAATCCAAATCCTAGGCCCCAATTGAGACAAGTAAGACCACAAGCCCCTAGAGGACCGTGCTTTAGATGCCAGGGCGACCATTTCATTCGTGAATGTCCCCACCAACTAGCTCTGGGACAAGGGCAAAACATCACAATACAAGGCTTTTGTCCTGAGTGTGGCAAGGAACATCTTCCTAGAGAGTGTCCTAGGAATCCCTCTAGTGCACCCAAGGTCACACCCATCAACGTGGTAGGCTTAGTGGCAGATTCAAGTTCAAGTAGCAATAATGTGGCTCCTGTACAGGTAGTTACTAGGGCACAGGCTGCACAACAAGCAAAACCATCTGAGCAATCGGAGTCAAGTGAGGCAGGAGAACCTAGTAAGAGGAAACCAAGAACATGGAAGGATACCAGAGAGAAGGCTAATCGCAAGTGGAACAAAAAGATATCTGAAATAGAAGAAAGTCTAAAAGATGCCAAAACAAAAATAGAAGACATTGCATCTCAAAGCCCCTCGCATGCTGAAGCTCCATCCACTCCACCTCATTCCACCCCACCGCCCATTATAAATAGACCGCAATCAGGGTCTGTCCTTGCAGATCCAACCCCAGAAGGCTTGGACATGATGTTCAAGGCCTACCAGGCTCGTCTTCAAGAAGGGCCAATGGCTATAAACCTAGACAAGAGTTACCCGAGAGCAGATTTAGAGATTGAACGTATGAAAATGTGCATGAAAATGGTGGAACAAGCTCAGGCTATACTTGAGACTAGTCAAAAGTTCAATCAGACAAACTCTGTCAAATCATATTTGCATTTCCAAGGCTTACTAGAAAAATTAGAGCAGTTGGTAAACAAACCACAAGTTCCTTTACCTCCACAGGCTCAACCAGTTATTGAAAGAGGAAGCTCACCACCAATGGGAGCTTATGTTCCTAATTCCACGGATGTTGGAATACCTCCTTCAATTCAACAGTACTCTCAAGAGTTCTTGCGGGAAATACAGGAAGAGAAATGGGCCAAGGAGAAGGGTAATTCCCCTCCTATTCCTGAGATTGATGATCTTCATGATCAATTTCCCCAAGACATCCCTTCTATCTATGGAGACCAAGCAAAGCAACAAGAAGATGAAAGATTAGATTTTGAATCTACAAGAGTTGCCTCATTTCACAGGCCCTTGGGAATCTGAATCTCTCCAGATCAGAGCTCCCACAATATTGGTAAGAAATGAAGACTCAGTGATTCCAAGAAACACTGATGTTGTGAAGAACACTAAGGTTCAATGTCATCTCACTGTGGAAGAGCTGCTCAAAGCAAAACCTGAGCTCTGGAATCATGTGAAGGATCAGGTTCCAAAACTTGAATCCAATATGCCAAAAGTAGGCTCTAAGCAAAAAGTTCTAGAGATACCTCTCGACAAAATAGGCGACATGAGTGAAGGTGAAGAAGGTAATACGTATCTTCCAATCACCTATCAAGGTTACACAACCAAAGCAATCGTAGATTCAGGTGCTGGAGTTGCTATTGCAACCACTTCCTTGTGGAAGCGATGGGGCAAACCCACATTAAGACCAACTAGAATGAAGCTTCAAATGGCAGATGGTCATTTTGAAAGACCTCTAGGATTGCTCGAAGGGATAACTCTAACTACTTGTGGTGTAGAGTTTGAACATACATTTGCTATATGTGACTTTGAAAAAAATAATGTCTACGAGATGATCCTAGGAAGACCGTTCCTACGACAATTGCAAATAGTACAGGATTGGGGAACCAACTCCTTGTACTTACAACACTTAGGGGTCACAACCAAGGTCAATCTGAAGGATTACACCTTCAGAGATGTACCACCCCTACAGTGGAATCCTATCCACAAAGCAAAAGAAGATTCAATCTCTGTGCATTCTGGAAGTTCACCTGATCCATCCTGGCTGCATGAAGATACTCACTTGTGGATGTGCAAGGTCGCAGAGGAAGAGGAAAAGCGCCTAAAAGCGAGAGAAGAAGGAACTCCCCCAGGAGATAGACCAATAAAAGACCCAGCCTATACACCGATGATATTTCCAGATGAGGAATTTGAGCCTCATGGTTGGGCAGAA
Organism: Ceratopteris richardii; assembly: GCA_020310875.1. Classification (NCBI taxonomy): domain Eukaryota; kingdom Viridiplantae; phylum Streptophyta; class Polypodiopsida; order Polypodiales; family Pteridaceae; genus Ceratopteris; species Ceratopteris richardii. The sequence continues at coordinate 176,734,566 of CM035420.1, read as the reverse complement.
ATCTTAGCTACCATGGACATAGCAGTCAATGAAGAACAATGGACACCTCACTGTGATGAGGAGGGTTATGATATTTCAGTGTTCATGTGTCAGCCCCTGTTGGAAGAGTGTGATCCTAGTGAGTTCATAGAAGAAGAAGAGAATGACGATGATCTAGAATCCATTGTGATGGATACTTACTTTGACTCAGAGGAACACTATTTAGAAGACATAGGAGTGTTAACCCAAAAAGAAGAAGAACCCCTCACGAGTATTAAAACGATAAATTCAAAGGAATGAAGTGAAGGAGGTCAAAAGAAAAAGAAAAGAAAAGCAGTGAAACAAGAAGAGGAAAAATCATTGTTTGAAGTACCAGAAAATTTCAAGAAATATGAAGTGGAAGACCGAAAAATTTTGGTACGGATGCCTAAGAGAGAGGCCATTATAGGAGAAGCATATGACAATAAAGAAAAGACCAAAAAAATTGTAGTGACCATTGAAGGGAACGAAGAACGATGTACGTACATAGGAGATGACCTAAGTGCAAAAGAAGAAGCAGAGCTTGTAGCTCTATTAAGGGAATATAGGGATGTGTTCGCATGGCACTATAGAGACTTGAAAGGAGTAGATCCAAAGATTTGCTCTCATACGATTCCGATGACCGCTGATGCCAAGCCCACCAAACAAAAGCCCTACACATATAATGACAATTATGCAGCCAAAATAAAGGAGGAAATTGACAGGCTGATTGAAGCTGGATTCATCTATGAGATTGAGCACACTGAATGGGTGTCCCCCATTGTGGTGGTGCCCAAGAAGAATGGGAAATTGCGAGTGTGCATTAACCTTAAAAAAGTTAATGCTGCTACAATCAGAGATAGTTATCCACTTCCAATCACCGAACATCTGTTGGAGCGTGTTGCAGGCAAGGAAGTTTATAGCTTCCTTGATGGATTTTCAGGTTACAACCAAGTAGCCATTGCCCCCGAAGATCAACACAAAACGGCCTTTGCCACAGAATGGGGAATTTTTGCATTTCGTGTGATGCCATTTGGGATCACCAATGCACCTGCAACATTCCAAAGGCTCATGTGTCATGTCTTCAAAGAGTTCTTGCGGAAGAGCTTAGAAGTATATGTGGATGACTTATGTGCTCATTCCCAACAAAGAAGATACCACATCCCTGAGCTCCCACAAATCTTCAACAAGTGTAGAGATTATCGAGTGTGTCTGAACCCAGAGAAGTGTGTGTTCATGGTGCGACAAGGTAAGATCTTAGGTCACATTGTTTCTAAGAATGGAATTTCAACAGATGAAGACAAGGTAAGAGCGATAGAAGAGTTGCCAAGACCAAGGAATGTTAAAGAGGTACAAGCCTTTATGGGTCATTGTGGATATTACCGTAGGTTTATCCACATGTATGCCATCATAGCTAAACCTCTTTATGGGTTGTTAACAAATTTTGAGTGGAACGAGGAATGCGAGAATTCCTTCAACGAGCTGAAAAGACGTTTGTGCACAGCACCAATATTGACTACTCCGGATTGGAGCAAACCCTTTCATGTCCATGTAGATGCCTCCAATCATGCAATAGGATGTGTGCTAGCACAAGCCACGGGTGAAGGAAACCTAGATTTGTCGATAGCATATGCTAGTAGGCAATTAAATGCAGCTGAACGAAATTATACCACAACGGAGAGAGAAGGCTTAGGCATGGTATACGCTGTGAAAAAGTTTAGACACTATTTATTGGCCAATAAGTTCAAGTTTTTCACTGATCATCAAGCTTTACTATATTTGGTCAATAAACCTTGCAATACAGGCCGCTTAGTGAGATGGTTCCTCTTACTAATGGAATACGACTTTGAAGTTGTTGTCAGGAAAGGTAGAACCCATCTTAGGGCAGACCATCTTTCTCGTATCACTTCAGGAGAGCCACCGCAAGGAGTGTCTGATGAACTGCCCGATGCTTATCTGTTCAATTTAGAAGTTGTTCCTAAATGGGCAAATAAGTTGGTACCGGTCCTAACCTTCGGGCTTGCAAATAAAAATGTGAAGACAAGCAAAGAAGAAATTGTAAAATCACAAAAGTATCAAATATTGGCCGGAAGTATGTACAAGAAAGATACCGAGGGCGTATTAGCCTGTTGTGTTGAGGACGACGAACATACTAGTTGGATGCAACAAGCCCATGAGGGATGCTAGGAAATCACTACTCTAAACAACGAACATTGCAGAATCTAAAACGTTTAGGAGTGTATTGGCCTAGCATGGACAAAGAAATACAGGAGTGGATCCAGAATTGTCCAGTGTGCCAGAAGAGACCCCCAGTGGAGCATGCCACTCTTTATCACGTGTCATTAATCCCAGATTGGAGTGCTCCATTGGTTGCGTTCATGAGATCGGGAACATTACCCAATCAGGCTAGTCTTGCAAGAAAATGAAGCATGGAGCAAGAGGCTCAAGACTATGCCTTAGTAGGAGACAACCTATATCGAAGAGGCAAGGATGGTTACCTAAGACTGTGCGTTCATGAATCAGACTATTTGAAAGTCTTAGAAACTGCACACAGCGGTGCTGCAGGTGGACACTTTGGGCCTGACAGAGTAATTAAGACCATTCTATTCTCAGGACTTTGGTGGCCCACTCTTCATATGGATGCACATACTTATGTGAAGAAATGTGACACATGCCAACGTGCCCAATATCCGATAAGAAAAGATGAAATGCCCTTGAGGCCCATGATGGGAGGACGCGCATTCTCGAAGTGGGGCATAGACTTTGTTGGTCCTATTAACCCCCAGCTAGAAACTCCCATGCAGAATACATTATTGTAGCCACAGATTACTTTACAAAGTGGGTGGAAGTAAAAGCCACGACAAAGAATGATGCTCAAACAACGGCTAAGTTCTTATTCGAAAATGTGTTCACTAGATATGGGTTACCAATAGAGTTGGTTAGTGATAGAGGTACGCACTTCTTGAATGAGGTCATTGAAAATCTCCTTCAAGAATTCATGGTGATACATAAGAAATCTGCCCCCTATCACCCACAAGCTAACGGACAAGCCGAGAGCACGAATAAGATCCTATGTAACGTATTGACGAAACTTGTAAATAATAAACGCTCTGATTGGGACAAACAACTTCATCATGCTGTTTGGGCATACCGAGTTGCCTACAAAACGGTACTCAATGCTACCCCATTTCAGATGGTCTTTGGACAGAATATCGTGCTACCATTGGACTTCCTAATCCCAGCCTTGAAAGTAGCACAAGAGTACGAGTGGAATGGACATGAGTTGTCTGAGTCCAGGATCTTTGATCTAGAACGCTTAGGTGAGACGAGGCTACGGGCAGCAGCAGGCATTTATGCTGCAAAGAAAAGGCAAAAGGCATACTTTGATGCCCATGTAAAGGATAAAGGATTGAAGGAAGGAGATCTAGTGCTGGTTTATACGCTAAAGCAACATGCCCGCAAATTGGAGAAACGAGGATATGGACCCATGATCATTAATAGACTCTCCACTAGCGGTGCAGTTCAATTGGCCACTTTAGAAGGTGATATCCTACCAAACTATATTAGTGGATGCCGAGTCAAGTTATATCAAGAACCTCTTACAGAGGAAATGCTCATGAGACTCAACACTGCTAAGAAGCGAAAAGAAGAAGAGTTAAGGGTTAGAGAAGAAGCACAAGTAGAGGCTAGAGAGCGCATCAGAAGAAATAAGTTACGGCGGCTAGGCCTAGATGTCAACACAAAAGCTCCAAAATATCACATGGACATGTGCCAAAAACCGGGCATAACTACTTCTCGAATAATTGATCGACGGCCCTTTGTGACTATAGAGGTGGGACAAGGAAAGAGTGTAAGGACTGTGAGAGCATTGGTTGACTCAGGAGCAGCAACTAGTGCAGTTAGACTTTCATACTGCCAAGACCTGCAATTGAACATCGATCCCATAGAAGCCTATCTCATAGGTTTAGGAGGCGTGGAAACCCCTTGTTTGGGAGAGGTGGAACTTCCCATCTACCTTCAAGATGTTCCAAATAAAGTCAAAATGCTAGTGTGTCATGATGAGGACCTCACAGAACCACTTGTCTTGGGTCAAGATTGGATTTACGACCATGCTGTCAACTTGAACCTAAGAAGTTAACTTCTTCAAGTTTGGGTATATAATCAATGCATTACATTAGAATTGGAGAATCGCATGCCCACTGACACTGACACCACACACTCTCTTTGTTCCTCTAAGGCTAATCTTCTCGAACAAGATGTTGTAGATGTCAAAAGCTCTATGATCCAGACGCACGCAATCATGGAAGGACAGTCGCAAAGGCAAGATGAACCTTCTTCTTGTTTTTCAAAGAGTAAAGCATCCACAGTAGTTCAACCTCAGAAGCAAGCAAAATAGTGCAAGACAGACAGTCTATCAAATAGACAAAGAGCCTTCAAGAGGAAAGAAGTGTTGGGCATGACACAGATCTGGGTAAAGAAAGGAGTGCAACCATCGATGTTGCCTCAAAGATTCCCACCCAACCAGATCGCCCATGAAAAAAGAAGGACCAAGCACCTACGACAGGCTCAAGCATGAAGAATCCAACAAATTTGGGTACCGAAGCTATCAAAGAAGGTCGACCACAATCAGGTACGAATTTGGGTGCCTAAAAAATTAGCTACAGCTCAACAAGGGCGATTACAGATGTGGGTACCTAAGAAGCTCTTATACGTACAAAGGCCTATGCTCCCCACCATGCGAAAGGCCTCAACAAAGAAGCCAAGGAAAGCAAAGGGTAAGAACAGAGCACAAAGACCAAAAGAAGATAAACTCAACCCTTCTACAAAAATAAGCAGGCACTCACCCAGGATATGGGTTTGGAAGCCAAAAGCACAAGCAACATCCACAGAACCAAGGGGCCAACCACACTGGATACCAAAGTTTGGACAGCATCCAAAGAAGAACTGGCCTGAGGTGATCTCTACAGGGCCAAATACTATTCGGAAATGGGTTCCCATTAGGAGGATTACATCGTTTCGAGATCCAATCGACACCTCCAAACAAAGAATGCATCAACTATGCGAGTAACATCAAAAGCCTCAACGTGCAGCAACCATGTGCCTTTGGCATAACCTTGTCTTCTGCACCATTGAGGTCATGCACTTCCAAAGTATGCATCAACATAGGGCCACATTACATGGCCGTGCATAGACACAATTGAGAAATCCCAGGCACATGAGACACAATTTTCACATGCAAAATATGTTATGGATACTAACCTCTTTCTTCTTGTTTGATGCCATCGTGTGCAAAAAAAAAAAAAAAGGGGGCAAGGAAGAGGACTGTGCTTGAAAATGCTCATCAGTGAACTTTCAGCAAGGACATCCATCAACAAAAAGGACAAGCCGATGGTCAAACACCATGATGGAACTACAACACGAAGAGATGAAGATCAACGGACCCTTCACCA
>CM035420.1:176721619-176724119 GCA_020310875.1 Ceratopteris richardii | reverse complement strand
CATTCAACTAGCTCATGTTGTAGACATTGTTTCTCTTTGTGCAATCATCCATTTGAGGTGAAATTTGTTTTGTTGGAAAGCTCTTGGTGTATACTACAGGTCTACAAAAGCTCACTAGAGTTCTCTGCATAAGCGCTGAGTAAGAGCACTTTTGGTGTGCAGAGGTCAAAGAAGGATACCTGTGGAGGTCATTCACGCTTCGTCATTGCTTAGGGGTTGATATACTTCCCCCATCAGTGGTGTCAGAGCATTTGGGCATCTTGGAGGTATCACATACAAGCAAATGAAGATTTGCATCAACAAAAGCTTCTTGGAGGTAGCTCACATCAAGGGGGAGCTATTCTACTCAAAGTTTCAAGAGGACAAGGTGTCCATCTAAGGAAAGCTTTGGATTGAGGTAACCTCAGAGCCTCATTTTCATGTTACACACATTGGAGCATTACCCAAGGTCTAGGTCAAGTATGAAAGACTAGATATGGGAGAGTTCAACACTCAAATTGAAAATCTAGACAAAGGGAACTATCAACCATGGAGATTTAGGGTCTCCAACTATCTTATGGGCAAGGGCCTTTGGGGGTTGATTAGTGGAAGTGAACCAAGACCTAGGTTGTATGAGAATCCAACCAATGACCAGAGAAGGGCCTTTAGGGAATGGAATGAAAGAGACAAGAGGGTTATCTTTATTCTTTCCCAACACATTAGCAATAGCATGATCGGTCATATCCAAGACTTGGATTCAAGCATGAAGGTATGGGAGACACTTGAAAGGCTTTATTCAACAAGCACCAAAGCAAGGAAGATCCAACTCAAGAATGAGCTCAACAACCTTAGGAAGAGCTCAGGGAGTAGCATAAATGACTACATACTTAAGGTCAAGGAGTTATCAGATGCATTGGGATCCATTGGGATCCATTGGAAGCCACATAGACGATGACGATCTTGTGGCTTATACTCTCAATGGTTTGAGAGATGATGAGAAGTGGAAACCCTTTACCACTTCAGTTTATGTAAGGGATAATCTTCCTGATTTTGAGCAATTGGTTGCTCTCATGGTCACCGAAGAAATGAACATAGGTGGAAGTTCAACTAAAAGCAAGGATGCACAAGTTTTCTATGCAGGTAATCAAAGGGGCAAAGGAAGACGAGGACAAGGAAGGGGCAAAGGAAGGTTTGGAGGAAGGCAAGGCCACTCAAGCAATCAAGGACATGACCAAGGCACCTCATCACAAAGAGGGAGAGGAAGAAGAAGAGGAAGAGGAGGACGACATCAACAAAACAGGAATCAAGATGGCAAAGGATGTTACATATGTGGCAAGTTTGGCCACTATGCTAGAGATTGCTACCGAGGAAACCAAAGGAGCTATAATCAAGGTTCTTCATACAAAAAGGTAATTATGCTTCTACAAGTTCAGAAAATGACAATCTCTTGATGATGCACATGAATGGGAATTCAAGCAAATTAGATAACACTTGGTATATTGATAGTGGATGTAGCAACCATATGAGTTGCAATGCTTCTTGGTTTACTAATCTACATGCTCCCAAAGGTAAAGGACATGTAGAAACAGGTGATGATACAGCCCATGAGATCTCCCATGTTGGAGATGTAGCTTTGGATGACAAGGAGGAAGGAAGATGTCTCAAGGATGTCTTGCATGTACCTATTATCACAAAGAACTTGGTGTCCGTTGGGCAAATGGTTGAAAGAGGCTATCAAGTAAGGTTCAAAAAAGGTGGATGCTTTGTGGAGAACCCTAAGTAAGGTTACAAGGTCATAGCAAGAGGAAAGAAGCAAGGGAGACTCTTCACTTTGGAGGTAAATTCTCATTCCACTCAACATGTCTACTTCACATATGGAAACAAGAGGATTTCGGAGTTGGACTTGTGGCACAAGAGGATAGGTCACATCAACATACAAAGAATGAAGGAAATGCAATTCAAGAGGCTGGTTGAAGGTCTTGCCAACTTCCAAGGACAAGGTATGAAGCATTTATGTGAATCTTGTCAACTAGGGAAGCAAGCGAGACTTCCATTCAAGAAGAGTGGCTACATAAGCCAACATCCATTGGAGTTGATACATACATATGTGTGGGGGCCAACCAAAGAGCAATCCATTGGAGGTAACAAGTACTTTGTCACTTTTATAGATGATTGCACAAGGATGGTTTGGGTTTATTTCATAAAAGACAAATCAGATGTGTTTACATGTTTCAAAGCATTCAAGGCAATGGTAGAGAAGGAAACAGGTACATATATCAAGAAGCTAAGGTCCGATGGAGGGGGAGAATATTTCTCCAATGAGTTTTCTGATTTTTTAATGGATCAAGGCATCAAGAGGCAAGTAACATGTAGGTACACACCCCAACAAAATGGAGTAGCAGAGAGAAAGAATAGATACATTGCCGAGATCGCTAGAGCAATGATTAATGAGATAAATGTACCTAACATGTTTTGGAGTGATGCAGCAAATACCGCCGTGTATCTAATGAATAGGGCTCCT
>CM035420.1:176688417-176705917 GCA_020310875.1 Ceratopteris richardii | reverse complement strand
TCGCGACACCTCACGAGCTATCGCGACACTTCGACCTATCGCGACACTTCGACCTATCGCGACACTTCACGAGCTATCGCGACACCTCGACCCGACCTATCGCGATACACGGCCTTTAACGCATGAAAATTTAGGGTTATTTTTTGAGTGATTGGAAGGGTAGTTGAGCTTAATTTTAGACACCTTGGTATAACTTTAGAACCTTGGAAGTGGGCAAAAGGCCTAGAAACTAGAGAGGGATCTCCTGAACCCTGAGAGCTTGTTTTGACCCTTTAGTGCCTGAATGGTCATAACTTGACCATACGAACTCCGATTGACGAGATTTTGGTCTCGTTGGAAAGCTCGTTGAGAATCCTACGTGGGCATCGACTAGTTTTTGTAAGAATCATATGTGGAGTTTTAGAACATGCATTTTTAAGTTGACCTTTAGGTGGATCTAAGTGGTCCTCAGATTCAGGGGGTACAGTGAGTTACTCCAGGGGGACTAAAATTATTGATGTGTGTCTTTCAATTACTTGTGGTAATAGAGCTATACTAACGGGTGAGCTTTTGCAGGAACATTGTGTGCACTCAAGGCAATCCAAAGCAAGCTAGCAAGGGTGAGTACCAAGCTTGGGAGAAGGCTTCCTGGGCTTGTGTAGCAGTCTGGTCAACCAGCTACTTGAGGTTGGAAGATCTCTCAACCCTCCTTTGTCAATTCCTAGCCTAGGCTAAGTACGACTTAGGTGTGGTAATTAATTAAGGCAACGTTAGGCACGAAGCAAGTCCAAGAGTATTAATCAACCAAGTGCAAGAAGTAAATAGGACTTAAGTGCGAAAACCCTAAGGGACAAAAGGTAAACTGGAATCGTTCACTTATCAAGTGCGGAAATTCACTTAAGTACTCCTGACGACGCGATTTCAGACAAGACCATAAACATAATATTCAACTCAAAAGAACAAAGTGATTGGTGCAAATTAACCTGCAACGAGAGTGTGCTTGGGTCCAAGGGGGTAGATAAATCAGGCATATGAACCTTAGATCAGGCAGACACTTAGGCCGAGACAGACAAAGCCTCAGATCTTCTGAAGCTAGTGTCAATCACACTGCCAGGTCTTGGGCCCAGTGTTGGAGCAAACCAATCACAAATTGGTGATTATACAGATCTTGGAGAATGCTTAAGGTCAGAATGAAGCAAAGGAAGATATTTGCAAGATGAAGAAGAAGTCAGAATGTTGTCTTGTACACATATGTACATTAGCATAGTCATATATGACTTAGATTTTTTGATCAGTAAGAATTATGTACAAATTATCTATAAATACCTTGAGAAAAAGTCGGGGCATAGGATGGAGAGCACATGAGAGCATTTGTAGAAGTCAAGTTTGAGAAAATTAGGAGTCAAGAGATAGAGAAAAGTTATGTGTGTTAGCTCTCATCACTCAGTTGTAATTTTCTGAGTTAATGAAGAAAAATTGCGCCCGATCTTTTCGTGTCTGCTCCTTCTGTGCTTGATCATTTGTGAAATCTTTTTGAGGATATCTAAGTTGTTAGTTGATGAGCCTGTGACCTGAATTTCAGAGTCCAATTGTGAACAGGCTAGGAGAATTGTGAGTAGGAACATTCATATGTGTTGAATGTTTACAGTTCTCTGAAACAGGCGCAAAATTCGTGTTTAATGTTTTGGTTAGTGCTCACTCCATAGTTTAAAGTTTTGTGCAAGCAAGCACTTAATCTTTAAGTTGGAAGGTGATCTACTCGTGGCTAAAAGCATTTGGCAAAACGGGTTAGATACTGTGAGAATCAAAGTTAAGAAGTTAGGGGTGTCTGAATCGACTTCTCAGAAGTACAGTTTCTGACATAGGTAACTTGAGAAGTTGATTTCTCAAGCTACACTTAATCTTTTGGAGTAATTCAACTTGGAATAGTTGCGCAAACTCTAAGAGATGATTCGTACAAAGTTTCATGAAAAACTTTACACATTTGATAAGTCAATGTAAGGAAATAGTGCAGCAGACTTTTCTGTGTATCACCTTCTTCACAGATTTGTTCATCTTTTGATAATTAGAAGTTGATCCTCTAAATGTGTAAAAGGTTTTGACTTATTCTTGGTATAGAGGTGCTCTAATCACAAGAATAAGTTGTTCTTTTGGAGATTAACATTCTCCATCAGTGGTATCAGAGCAGGAGACATCAATTTGAAGAAAAGGAGGATCCCGACTGCTGCAGATTTAAGAGATTCAACATTTGAAGGATCAAGAAGTGAAAGCTTGGAGTCAAAGCTCGAGGAGAAGACAAATTGACATCAAGAAAGGCAAAAGGAGTTCAATTCGAAGTAAAGGTACATACATTGTTTGTAAAGCTTGAAGTTTCAATACACAGGTGGATACAAGATGGGAGAAAGCTTGCAGATTGATAAGCTAGATAGGGAGAACTATCCAGCATGGTCCATGAGGATGGAAGCACACCTCATGAGCAAAGATCTTATATCATTCATTACAGGAGATGAAGAAAAACCAGAATTTGCAGATCCAAGTATTCCTACTAGGGAAGAACTTGCAATGTTGAAGACTTGGATGAGAAAGGATGCTCAAGCAAGGAGTATCATCTACATGGCTGTAAATGATTACCTTCTACCTCACATCAGAGGTTTAGAAAGTGCTACAGATGTTTGGAATGCCTTGGAAGAGCATTTCCAAAATACAACTAAGTCAAGGAAGTCCTCACTATGGGCTGAGTTCACAACTTTCAAGAAGAAGAGCTCACAATCAATTTCAGATTATGTGGCAAGGATGAAAGATATTGCAGATAGCTTGGGAGCAGTGGATGAAGATATTGAAGAGGAAAAGTTGGTAAGACAAATACTTACAGGTCTAAGAGGTGATGAGAAGTGGAAGCCTTTTATCTTGTCCATAGAATTGTCACTTGATCACTTTACTCCTGATCTTAATCAATTGCTAGGACACATGCTAACCTTTGAGCAGGATCTTAAAGGAGACAATGATAGAAGTACAAGTCAAGCTATGTACTCCAAAGATAAGAAAAAGAATGGCAAGGGAAAACAATCAAATGAAGATGAAGGGAACTCAAATCAAGCCAACTTCACAAAAGGGAAGACAAATTTCAGAGGTAAAGGAAGAGGAGGTAAGAACAAAGATAATGCTAAAGCTTGTTGGATTTGTGGCAGAACAAATCATTTGGCAAATGATTGTTGGTATAATAATCAAAGTGGAGGATACAACAATCAGAATTATAGTCAAAGAGGTAGAGGAGGCAGAAACCAAAGAGGCAACTTCAGAGGAAGAGGTGGTAGGATATCATATGGAAGAGGAGGTGGAAGAAACTTCCAATCTCAGTCCTACAATAATAATTACTACAATTATGCATCAGATCAGAAGGATGATATGACTCTTATCTTGAATGCAACTCATGAATCAATGGGAGAAGATCAAAGAGTGTTCTATATTGACTCAGGGTGCAGCAACCATCTGAGTGGGAACCTATCCTTGATGACTGATATGGAAGCAAGGGTAAATGGACATACAGTTCAAACAGGTGACAATACCAAACATAAAGTGGAGAGCATTGGATCAGTGAAGACAAAGAGTGGAAGTACACTTCTGAGCAAGGTACTTTATGTCCCTACTATTCCTAAAAATTTGATAAGTGTAGGGCAAATTGTGGAGAAAGGATATGAGGTAAGATTTACAAATGATGGTGTCTATGTACAAGATCCAAATCAGGGATATAGAACCATAATTGCAGGTAAAAAGGAAGGAAGATTATTTACTCTCAAGGTCCAAGGTAATGTGGGACATGCACTATTTACCTATGGAGGTCAAAAGGTATCTGAAATAGACCTATGGCATAAGAGGCTAGGTCATTTCAATGAGAGAGCTATAAAGGAGATGTCAAAGAATCAGGTGGTGCTTGGATTGCCAAACATTGAAGGGCAACATATGGTGTACAAGTGTGAAGCTTGTCAACTAGGTAAAGCACATAAGAGTTCTTATAACAAATCAGGGTACAAGTATTCAAACATGCTTGAATTGGTTCATACAGATGTATGGGGACCCTCAAGGGATTATAGCATAAATGGATCCAGATATTATGTGTTGTTTGTTGATGATGCAACCAGGTGGATTACTTTGTATGTAATCAAGGACAAATCAGAAGTTTTCAAGACATTCAAACATTTCCATGCTTATGCAGAAAGGATCACAGGACAAAAACTAAAGAGGTTAAGATCAGATGGAGGGGGAGAGTATTTCTCAAAAGAGTTTGATGATTATTTGTGGAATGCAGGTATCAAAAGAGAAGTAACTTGCAGGTACTCCCCTCAACAAAATGGGGTAGCAGAAAGGAGGAATAGGACTCTTGTAGAGTTTGCAAGAGCCATGATGAAGGAAAAGAATTGTCCAAATTACTTATGGGCAGAGGCCATTAACACTGCAACATATCTTGTGAATAGGTTGCCTTGCAAAGCTTTGGATGGAGGAACCCCTTATGAAGCATGGTGGGGTAAGAAGCCTAGTCTTGATCATTGTAAAGTATTTGGATGTGTTGCATATGCTTATGTTCCTTCACAATTAAGACATAAGCTAGAACCAAAAGCAGAGAAGTATGTGTTTATTGGATATGATGATAGACAGATGGGTTACAGGTTGTGGAGTCCATCCACAAAGCAATTTCTTGTTACTAAAGATGTAACATTTGATGAGCAAAACACATGGTATACAGGATCACCAAATGAGTATGCAGGTGTTGAAGAAATTCAAAGGAAAGGAAAGGCAAAGGTAAAAGTTTGTGAAGAAATTGTTGATGAAGTTGACTCTAGATGTAGAGTGCAGGATCATGTAGAAGAAGGGCCAAGATTTGATCCAGAATCAAATGAGGCTGAAACATCAAGAAGTGCAGAAATCAGAAGGTCTACAAGGGAAAGGAAAGAGCCTATAAGGTATAGCTATGATACATCTTTCCTAACAACAAGAGATTATGCTTACATTGTGAAAACAGAAGAAGACCCAACTACTTTTGAAGAAGCCAAAGGTAAACAGAATTGGGAGAAGGCAATGCAAGAAGAGTATGATGCTCTACTTGAAAATGAAACTTGGGAGTTAGTACCAAGACCAAAGAATCAGAAAGTCATTGGATGCAAGTGGGTATACAAAACAAAGAGGTTTGCAGATGGTAAGGTGTCTAGATATAAGGCTAGACTTGTGGTTAAAGGTTATGCCCAAACTTATGGGGTAGATTATGATGAAACCTTTAGTCCTGTTGCTAAGATGTCTACAATTAGGACATTGATTGCTATTGCTGCTTGCAAAGGATGGAAATTATCACAATTGGATGTGAAGAATGCATTTCTTAATGGTTACATTGCAGATGAAGTATATATGGAGCAACCAGAAGGTTTCATGGAGTCAATTGGATCAGATTATGTGTGTAAGCTCAAGAGAGCTTTATATGGGTTGAAGCAAGCCCCAAGAGCTTGGAATTACAGATTGGTCAAGTTCTTGAATGAATGTGGATTTCAAGCATCAAAGGCAGATAGTAGCTTGCTAGTGAAGGCAAGTGAAAATGGATATATTTACATGTGCATTTATGTTGATGATATTATTGTTACAGGAACAGATGCTCAAGGAATCAATGAACTCAAGAAGCAAATAGAGAAGGAGTTTAAGATAAGTGACTTGGGAAACTTATCTTATTTTCTAGGAATGCAGATTGTGTATACTCAACATGGAGTATATGTTTCACAAGAGAGATACTTGAAGAATCTTCTAGTCAAGTTTAACATGGAAGATTGCAAGACCTCAACCACTCCATTGGAGGTAAATCATAAATTAAGCAGGTATGGAGGTGAAGAGTTCAATGACATGAAGAAATATCAGAGTTTGGTAGGTAGTTTGATCTATGCTACCTTGACAAGGCCAGACCTATCATATGCAGTAGGTGTGTTGTCACAATTCATGCATTGTCCAAAGAAGACTCATTGGATTGCAGCCCAAAGGGTACTCAGATATATCAAGGGAACCCTAAGTGAAGGTTTGTACTATGGTTTCACTTCTGACACAAGAATCAAAGTGTTTAGTGATGCAGATTGGGCAGGTGACTCAGATGATAGAAGGTCTACTCATGGATATCTATGTTATGTTGGAGACAAGTTAGTGTCTTGGTGTTCAAAGAAGCAACACACAGTTGCTTTATCATCCACAGAGGCTGAGTATAAGGGAATGGTAGAAGCTGCAAAAGAAGTCATATGGTTGAAGACCTTGATGAAAAGTTTTGAGATTGATCATAGTACTCCAATAATTTTTGGAGACAATATGAGTTCTTTGTATTTGGCAGCTAACCCTGTTTTTCATGCCAGGACTAAGCATATAGAGATACAGTATCATTTCTTGAGGGAAAAGGTACTTGATAAAGAGATTGAAGTGATGTACACTCCAACAAAAGAACAAGTGGCAGATATGATGACAAAAAGCTTGGATGGACCTAAGCTACAGAGATTCAAGGAGATGGCAGGAGTGAAGAAAAATGGAATAATCACAATTAGTGATTGAGGGGGAGCTGTTGGAGCAAACCAATCACAAATTGGTGATTATACAGATCTTGGAGAATGCTTAAGGTCAGAATGAAGCAAAGGAAGATATTTGCAAGATGAAGAAGAAGTCAGAATGTTGTCTTGTACACATATGTACATTAGCATAGTCATATATGACTTAGATTTTTTGATCAGTAAGAATTATGTACAAATTATCTATAAATACCTTGAGAAAAAGTCGGGGCATAGGATGGAGAGCACATGAGAGCATTTGTAGAAGTCAAGTTTGAGAAAATTAGGAGTCAAGAGATAGAGAAAAGTTATGTGTGTTAGCTCTCATCACTCAGTTGTAATTTTCTGAGTTAATGAAGAAAAATTGCGCCCGATCTTTTCGTGTCTGCTCCTTCTGTGCTTGATCATTTGTGAAATCTTTTTGAGGATATCTAAGTTGTTAGTTGATGAGCCTGTGACCTGAATTTCAGAGTCCAATTGTGAACAGGCTAGGAGAATTGTGAGTAGGAACATTCATATGTGTTGAATGTTTACAGTTCTCTGAAACAGGCGCAAAATTCGTGTTTAATGTTTTGGTTAGTGCTCACTCCATAGTTTAAAGTTTTGTGCAAGCAAGCACTTAATCTTTAAGTTGGAAGGTGATCTACTCGTGGCTAAAAGCATTTGGCAAAACGGGTTAGATACTGTGAGAATCAAAGTTAAGAAGTTAGGGGTGTCTGAATCGACTTCTCAGAAGTACAGTTTCTGACATAGGTAACTTGAGAAGTTGATTTCTCAAGCTACACTTAATCTTTTGGAGTAATTCAACTTGGAATAGTTGCGCAAACTCTAAGAGATGATTCGTACAAAGTTTCATGAAAAACTTTACACATTTGATAAGTCAATGTAAGGAAATAGTGCAGCAGACTTTTCTGTGTATCACCTTCTTCACAGATTTGTTCATCTTTTGATAATTAGAAGTTGATCCTCTAAATGTGTAAAAGGTTTTGACTTATTCTTGGTATAGAGGTGCTCTAATCACAAGAATAAGTTGTTCTTTTGGAGATTAACATTCTCCATCACCCAGCAGTTGAGTGATTACCCATACACTCCCAGATCAGAAACAAGTGATTCTGAGATGTCCTATCACATGGAAAGACCAGTAGGTAGCTCAGGGGTGGCTTATCTAGAAAAGCCAGAGGGACCTTACAAGACTCAATTGGAATACATCAGGACGAATCGGCTAGGTGCTCGCATCTACGAAGACGGACTGAGAAGATCTGTGGTCCAGATGAAGAACCCCGATCAACCCCATGGACTAGAACACCCGGTAGTGAAGTTTGAGAATGGAGCATACCTAGATAAAGAAGGGACTATATATGTAGTCACCACTCTTCCTGATAGAATTGATGAGTTTGGAAATGTGATTACAGAAACCGACATGGGTGATATAGAGCAAGGGAACTTAGAGAAAGAGCCAAGAACCCCCCGTGGTAAATCTGTCTTGACCAGAATCATGACTCCAGAGTGGATTCCACAGGATAATAAAAGCATAGATCTGCTTTTAAACCGAGAAACCGATGAGGCTTTTTGGAGATACAAATCTGCTCAACCTCAAGAAGTGAGTGCCCTCACAATCTATGAGTTTAAAGACCCTGATAGCCCAGGCCAAGTAACCTACCTAGACAATGCATCAGAGAGAATCTTCGTGGTCACCGAGAATGGCAGACATGCCTACACATGGAATGGTGAATTTGTTTTTCCCCAACCTCGGACTAATGTGTCATACAGTCACCAAGGAGCTGGGACCTCCCAAGCTCATGGAGCGCAAAGAGATAGAAGTAGAGACAAACCTGAGGTAAGTTTTGCCAACTCCCTGGGAAGGGAAAGAACGGGAACAGAAAGGAATAGAGTGGAACCTGAGAGACATAGAACCCCATGGAATCAAAGGAATACTGACGATTTTCCTTTGCCGAGGCCGAGAGAACACACTAGGACCCTGCGACCAACTCAACTGGTGAAGTCCATGAAGAATTATTTCGATGGCACGGGAGACCCTTATGACCATGTGGCAGAATTTCGGCAAGTATTGAAAGCTAAACAAGTAGAGGACCTATTCACACAATATAATGCTTTCGGTCTAACCCTTAGGAACACTGCCCTTACGTGGTTTCAACCACTAAACGAGAGGCATTTTAGAAACATAGACCAGCTCTTAGAGGCATTTATCGTTGAGTTTTCTAAGAGTGGAATCAGGCATAACACCTCCTCACTAATTCATAGCTTCAAACAAACACCTCAAGAGACGGTCAGACTAGCTGGAAGGAGATTTAGGCAGTACCTGGAGAGATGTCCAATGCCGGAGTTACCTACATCAGCCAAACAAGTGGCCTTGTTCTTGGATGGATTGTTGAGCACCAAGCTCAGGTCATATGTGTATCTGAAGGACCCCAGAACGATAGAAGAGTGTGTGCGAATGTGCATAGACATTGAAGACAATTTAGGTGAGGAATTAGAACTATCAAAAATCTATAAGGATTCTGATAGCTCTAGTAACCTGACATCTGATCAATCCACATCCATTGAGGAACTTGCAGAGAAGGTAGCCAGAAAACTAGGTGTCTCTAGCAAACAAATTCCGAGATTTGCCCCAGTTAAGCGGTGTTACAATTGTGGCGGTGACCATATGGCAAGTGTATGTCCCATTATGGCCCAACCCCAGGTGAATCCTAGTAGCCAGTACTGCACCATAGAGCGCAGGTACACCAACCACACTGCACAAGACTGCCCATATAACAAACAAACTGTTAGGCAAAATTACCCTCAGCCATATCCACAACAAGGTAGATACCAGAATCAGTACCCACCACAACAATACAACAGACCACAACAAACTTATCAGCCACCGTATCAAGGGCAGCAGAGACCTCAACCAGTCCTAGTGCAGCAACCCCCTGCTCCAACCAATGCAATCCCAGTGAAATATGCGTTTGCTGAAGAAAATCCGAATAGAGCCATAGTCCCAGTCACCCCATTGCTATCAGACAGTGATCCAAGTGACCATAGTTTTGACTCCACACATATTGATAGCCCACAGGCTTACTACATGCAGTCACCCGAGCATAACGAGTCATACTATTATGAGGACCCAAGTGAAAATAGTGGGGAACCTGAGTATGCTAATGTCATGTACACAAACCCCAACTCTAGACCTCAACCTAGGCAGGTACGACCCCCATTTCCTAGAGGACCATGCTTCAGATGTCAGGGAGATCACCTTATACGTGATTGTCCACTGCCTGTCCCTACACAACCTCAACCAGTAACCATTCAGGGTTTCTGTCAAGACTGCGGGAAAGAACATCTCCTACGAGATTGCCCAAAGAACCCTAATAACATGCCTAAAATCACTCCTATCAATGTTGTTGGGTTAGTTGTAGACTCCACAGGGAGTGTGACTTCCACTGCACCTGTGCAGGTGATCACAAGAGCCCAGGCACTTCAACAACACCAAGGTGTTGGTCAAGAAAAGAGCCCCGAGGTGAGTGAAACAGAGAGCATAACCAAAAAGAGGACTAGAGCCTGGAAGGATAGTCGTGAAAGAATGAAGAGGCAATGGGCAAAAAAGATAAACGAACTTGAAGAAAGCTTGAGAGAAACCAAGGCAAAAATCATAGAGATCACATCTCAACCGCACTCCCACACACTTCCACCGCAACCACCCCCATCACCCTCCATTTCTCCACCCTCTAATACACCCCACGTAACCCACCCACCACCCCGAGTAGGATCAGTATTAGCTGACCCCACTCCTGAAGGCTTGGACATGATGTTCAAGGCCTACCAGGCTCGACTTCAAGAAGGGCCAACAGCTGCAAACCTAGACAAGAGTTACCCTAGAGCAGATTTAGAGATTGAACGGATGAAAATGTGCATGAAAATGGTAGAACAAGCTCAAGCTATACTTGAGACTAGTCAAAAGTTCAATCAGACAAACTCTGTCAAGCCGGATTTGCATTTCCAAGGCTTACTAGAAAGATTAGAGCAGTTGGTAAACAAATCACAAGTTTCTTTACCTCCACAGGCTCAACCAGTTGTTGAAAGAGGAAGCTCACCACCAATGGGAGCTTATGTTCCTAATTCCACGGATGCTGGAATACCTCCTTCAATTCAACAGTACTCTCAAGAGTTCTTGCGGGAAATACAAGAAGAGAAATGGGCCAAGGAGAAGGGTGATTCCCCTCCTATTCCTGAGATTGATGATCTTCATGATCAATTTCCCCAAGACATTCCGTCTATCTATGGAGATCAAACAGAGCAACAAGAGGATGAGAGATTAGATTTTGGATCTAATTCTTTACAAGAGTTGCCTCATTTCACAGGCCCATGGGAATCTGAATCTCTCCAGATCAGAGCTCCCACAATATTGGTAAGAAATGAAGACTCAGTGATTCCAAGAAACACTGATGTTGTGAAGAACACTAAGGTTCAATGTCATCTCACGGTAGAGGAGCTGCTCAAGGCAAAACCGGAGCTCTGGAATCATGTGAAGGATCAGGTTCCAGAACTTGAATCCAATATACCAAAAGTAGGCTCTAAGCAAAAAGTTCCAGAGATACCTCTCGACAAGATAGGAGACATGAGCGAAGGTGAAGAAGGTAACACTTATCTTCCGATCACCTATCAAGGTTACACAACCAAAGCAATTTTGGATTCGGGTGTTGGTGTTGCTATTGCGACCACCTCCTTGTGGAAGCGATGGGGCAAACCCACCTTAAGACCAACGAGAATGAAACTTCAAATGGAAGATGGTCATTTTGAAAGACCTCTAGGATTGCTTGAAGGGATAACTCTAACCACTTGTGGTGTAGAGTTTGAACATACATTTGCTATATGTGACTTTGAGAAAAATAATGTCTACGAGATGATCCTAGGAAGACCCTTCCTACGACAATTGCAAATAGTACAGGATTGGGGAACCAACTCCTTGTACTTACAGCACTTAGGGGTCACCACCAAGGTCAATCTGAAGGATTACACCTTCAGAGATGTACCACCCCTACAGTGGAATCCTATCCACAAAGCGAAAGAAGATTCTATCTCCGTTCATTCTGGAAGTTCACCTGAACCATCATGGCTGCATGAAGATACTCACTTGTGGATGTGCAAGGTCGCAGAGGAAGAGGAAAAGCGCCTAAAAGCGAGAGAAGAAGGAACTCCCCCAGGAGATAGACCAATAAAAGACCCAGCCTATACACCGATGATATTTCCAGATGAGGAATTCGAGCCTCATGGTTGGGCAGAAATCTTAGCTACCATGGACATTGCAGTCAATGAAGAACAATGGACACCCCATTGTGATGAGGAGGGTTATGATATTTCAGTGTTCACGTGTCAGCCCTTGTTGGAAGAGTGTGATCCTAGTGAGTTCATAGAAGAAGAAGAGAATGACGATGATCTAGAATCCATTGTGATGGATACTTATTTTGACTCAGAGGAACACTACTTAGAAGACATAGGAGTGTTAACCCAAAAAGAAGAAGAACCCCTTGCGAGTATTAAAATGATAAATTCAAAGAAAGGAAGTGAAGGAGGTCAAAAGAAAAAGAAAAGAAAAGCAGTGAAACAAGAAGAGGAAGAATCTTTGTTTGAAGTACCAAAAAATTTCAAGAAATATGAAGTGGAAGACCGAAAAATTTTGGTACGAATGCCTAAGAGAGAGGCCATTATAGGAGAAGCATATGACAATAAAGAAAAGACCAAAAAAATTGTAGTGACCATTGAAGGGAACGAAGAACGATGTACGTACATAGGAGATGACCTAAGTGCAAAAGAAGAAGTAGAGCTTGTAGCTCTGTTAAGGGAATATAGGGATGTGTTCGCATGGCACTATAGAGACTTGAAAGGAGTAGATCCAGAGATTTGCTCTCATACGATTCTGATGACCGCTGATGCCAAGCCCACCAAACAAAAGCCCTACACATATAATGACAATTATGCAGCCAAAATAAAAGAGGAAATTGACAGGCTGATTGAAGCTGGATTCATCTATGAGATTCAGCACACTGAATGGGTGTCCCCCATTGTAGTGGTGCCCAAGAAGAATGGGAAATTGCGAGTGTGCATTAACCTTAAAAAAGTTAATGCCGCTACGATCAGAGATAGCTATCCACTTCCAATCACCGAACATCTATTGGAGCGTGTTGCAGGCAAGGAAGTTTATAGCTTCCTTGATGGATTTTCAGGTTACAACCAAGTAGCCATTGCCCCCGAAGATCAACACAAAACGGCCTTTGCCACAGAATGGGGAATCTTTGCATTTCGTGTGATGCCATTTGGGCTCACCAATGCACCTGCAACATTCCAAAGACTCATGTGTCATGTCTTCAAAGAGTTCTTGCGAAAGAGCTTAGAAGTATATGTGGATGATTTATGCGCTCATTCCCAAGAAAGAAGTTACCACATCCCTAAGCTCAGACAAATCTTCAACAAGTGTAGAGATTATCGAGTGTGTCTGAACCCAGAGAAGTGTGTGTTCATGGTACGACAAGGTAAGATCTTAGGTCACATTGTTTCTAAGAATGGAATTTCAATAGATGAAGACAAAGTAAGAGCAATAGCAGAGTTGCCAAGACCAAGGAATGTTAAAGAGGTACAAGCCTTTATGGGCCATTGTGGATATTACCGTAGGTTTATCCACATGTATGCCATCATAGCTAAACCTCTTTATGGGTTGTTAACAAATTTTGAGTGGAACGAGGAATGCGAGAATTCCTTCAACGAGCTGAAAAGACGTTTGTGCACAGCACCAATATTGACTACTCCGGATTGGAGCAAACCCTTCCATGTCCATGTAGATGCCTCCAATCATGCAATAGGATGTGTGCTAGCACAACCCACAGGTGAAGGAAACCTAGATTTGCCGATAGCATATGCTAGTAGGCAATTAAATGCAGCTGAACGAAATTACACCACAACGGAGAGAGAAGGCTTAGGCATGGTGTATGCTGTGAAGAAGTTTAGACACTATCTATTGGCCAATAAGTTCAAGTTTTTCACTGATCATCAAGCTTTACTATATTTGGTCAATAAACCTTGCAATACAGGCCGCTTAGTAAGATGGTTCCTCTTACTAATGGAATACGACTTTGAAGTTGTTGTCAGGAAAGGTAGAACCCATCTTAGGGCAGACCATCTTTCTCGCATCACTTCAGGAGAGCCACCGCAAGGAGTGTCGAATGAATTGCCCAATGCTTATCTTTTCAATTTAGAAGTTGTTCCTAAATGGGCAAATAAGTTGGTACCAGTCCTAACCTTCGGGCCTGCAAATAAGAATGTGAAAACAAGCAAAGAGGAAATTGTAAAATCACTAAAGTATCAAATATTGGCCGGAAGTATGTACAAGCAAGATACCGAGGGTGTATTAGCTTGTTGTGTCGAGGACAATGAGCATACTAGTTGGTTGCAACAAGCCCATGAAGGATTGCTAGGAAATCACTACTCTAAACAACGAACATTGCAGAATCTAAGACGCTTAGGAGTGTATTGGCCTAGCATGGACAAAGAAATACAAGAGTGGATCCACAATTGTCCAGTGTGCCAGAAGAGACCCCCAGTGGAGCATGCCACTCTTTATCAGGTGTCATTAATCCCAGATTGGAGTGCTCAG
Source organism: Ceratopteris richardii (assembly GCA_020310875.1). Taxonomy (NCBI): domain Eukaryota; kingdom Viridiplantae; phylum Streptophyta; class Polypodiopsida; order Polypodiales; family Pteridaceae; genus Ceratopteris; species Ceratopteris richardii. The sequence continues at coordinate 176,691,730 of CM035420.1, read as the reverse complement.
TTGGTCGAGTTCATGAGATCGGGAACATTACCCAATCAGGCTAGTCTTGCAAGAAAACGGAGCATGGAGCAAGAGGCTCAAGACTATGCCTTAATAGGAGACAACCTATATCGAAGAGGCAAGGATGGTTACCTAAGACTGTGCATTCATAAATCAGACTATTTGAAAGTCTTAGAAGCGGCACACAGCGGTACTGCAGGTGGACACTTTGGGCCTGACAGAGTAATTAAGACCATTCTATTTTCAGGACTTTGGTGGCCCACTCTTCATATGGATGCACATACTTATGTGAAGAGTTGTGACACATGCCAACGTGCCCAATATCCGATAAGAAAAGATGAAATGCCTTTAAGGCCAATGATGGGAGGACGTGCATTTTCAAAGTGGGGTATAGACTTTGTAGGTCCCATCAACCCCCCAGCTAGAAACTCCCATGCAGAATACATTATTGTAGCCACATATTACCTTACAAAGTGGGTGGAAGTAAAAGCCACGACAAAGAATGATGCTCAAACGACAGCTAAGTTCTTATTCGAAAATGTGTTCACTAGATATGGGTTACCAATAGAGTTGGTTAGTGATAGAGGTACGCACTTCTTGAATGAGGTCATTGAAAATCTCCTTCAAGAATTCATGGTGATACATAAGGAGTCTGCCCCCTATCACCCACAAGCTAACGGACAAGCCGAGAGCACGAATAAGATCCTATGTAACGTATTGATGAAACTTGTAAATAATAAACGCTCTGATTGGGACAAACAACTTCATCATGCTGTTTGGGCATACCGAGTTGCCTACAAAACGGTACTCAATGCCACCCCATTTCAGATGGTCTTCGGACAGAATGCGGTGCTACCATTAGATTTCCTAATTCCAGCTTTAAGAGTAGCACAAGAGCATGAGTGGAATGGACATGAGTTGTCCTCTAGGATCTTTGATCTAGAACGATTAGGTGAGACGAGGCTACGAGTAGCAGCAGGCATCTATGCTGCAAAGAAACGGCAAAAGGCATACTTTGATGCCCATGTGAAGGATAAGGGCTTGAAAGCAGGAGATCTAGTTTTAGTCTACACATTGAAACAACACGCAAGAAAGCTAGAAAAGAGAGGCTACGGACCTATGATCATCAATAGGATCTCCACGAGTGGAGCAGTACAACTAGCCACTTTAGAGGGGAATGTTCTCCCAAACTATATTAGCGGATGCAGAGTCAAGCTGTATCAGGAACCCCTCACGGAGGAAATGCTAAGTCGACTCAATACTGCTAAGCAACGTAAAGAGGAGGAAAAACGAATTCGAGAAGAAGCACAGGCAGAGGCCTTAGAGCGTATCAGACGAATGAAGTTGAGGAGACAAGGGAGGGATCAGCCTGTGACTGACACTCAAGAGTCTCCAGGCTATCACATGGCCATGTGCGAGGCTTCAGGTGAACGTACCCATAAGATAGTGGACCGACGACCTTTTGTGACCCTAGAAATAGGACAAAGAGACAGCACAACAAACGTGAGAGCATTAATTGATTCAGGAGCAGCCACAAGTGGAGTTCGGCTTTCTTATTGCCAGCAGCTGCAATTGGAGGTAAAACCCCTAGAAGCATATCTGATAGGATTAGGAGGTGTTGAAACCCCTTGCATGGGAGAGGTGGATCTTCCCCTCTACATACAAGAGGTCCTCATGCCAGCAAAAGTGCTAGTGTGTGAAGACGAGGATCTGACCGAACCTCTGGTCCTGGGCCAAGACTGGATCTACGATCACGTAGTCAACCTCAACCTAAGAAGTGGACTTCTTCAGGCTTGGGTAGGCCAAAGCCGTCTCACGATTGAATTAGAAAATCAAGCACTCAAACCAATAGAACAGGCACCAACTCCTGGTCCCTCCAAGAATCCACATGAAGATAACAATGTTGTTCTTGAACAAACTTCTAGGGTGCAGAGGATGGTCAATCATACTGAAGGTATAGGAGCCAATAAGGAGTTCCTAACTGACCCAAAGAAGATTCTAAACGAGCAGACCGAACATCACTCGACACGAAGGAGGCTGCTGATCAAGAGGCAGGAGCGCCAACCCGTGCAACATGGAGCATCTCGTGGCGTGAAGCAGATCTGGATACGCAAGGATGGAAAACCCACAGCTCTAATAGAAGACTCTCAAGGAGACGAGAAACGTGCCTCACCATCAAGGAACAAAGTGAAGAAGCCCCCTAGGATAACCCCTAGGCATACCATTTCTATTTGGGTTCCTAAGCGGTCAATGAAGGCCACCCCTAATGCCAGACAGATATGGGTGCCCAAGGCTTGCTTACAAGCCCAAATTACTTCACCTTCAGGCACTAGGATGAAGCAACTTTCACAAGCACTCGTGGCCAACAACTCAAAAAATGAAAAGATACCTACACCTCTCACTGTCCCCACTCCCATCAACCCTAGGAATGTCTGGAAATGGGTACCCAAAAGGTCCCAAATACATCACACTCTCATCCAGAAACCTTCACCTGTCTTTAGCTCTACGAGCTACGACTCCTCTATCCAAGCGTGGAGAATTAAACTGTGTACTAAACCACCTGACCCAATTCTGTAAATCCGCCCACACTAACACAGGAGCATTCCGAGCCCATTGCATAACCAAAGCATGCATCTAGGATGACACTGACCTCTAATCACCACTCACACCTATCACAAACACTTCACCACTAACCACTGACCTTCGGGATTGTCATGTTAGTATTGTGAAGGGAACACCATTACATCTTGTTTCCTATGCAACACTAATGTGCCTTTCTTCTTCCAGCAGATAAGCAACCTACTCTCATGGCAACAACGGCAGGCACAAGCTCTCAGGCAGGCTCTGGTGCTCAAATCAATTGGGATGCCATGCCGGTGGAGGCCCCACCAACAGCTCGGCTCGAAGAGTTCGTGAATGTGCGAAGAATTCCTATTCCCGATCCACCAAACGGCCTAACCGAAAGAGTAAAGGGGCATTCTCACTGGTTCAATGAGATGCCAGGAGATTTGGGAGACGCGGATCATATCTGGGAATCCAAGATGGAATGTGGAGGAGTATGGTGGACCTTCCAGTTCTTCTCACGAGAATTCGAAGCCTTGCAAAATGCAGCTCCACTTCAAGATATCTGGCAAAAAAGCGGGTTTACAAACTTATTTTAGTGCAGCTCTGCCTAAACCCGACTTCCTCAGGTGCTACTACCTAATTGCCACGTTGAAGCCGACAGGGGATAAAGATCATTCAGGCACATTCTGGGTGCCCTCCTTGTCAAATCTGGAGGAAATGAGGAAGTTCGAATTGAATGTTACTTTAA
>CM035420.1:176470917-176675917 GCA_020310875.1 Ceratopteris richardii | reverse complement strand
GGAAGGATTCTCTATATCTTGATGTAGATTATCATCCATTCCCCTAGGTTGAGATTCTAAATTTGATTCATTATCTCCTTTCTTATCATCGGATGCTTCAATAGGCTCTTGAATTTCTCGTGCTCTGACCAACGATTGTTCCTCTTCTTCTTCCTATGTTGTGGCTGATTGATCTTGTGTTGCATGTTGTGCAACAAGCATATCAAATGGATCATATAATGCATTAGGAAGAAAAATGAACCTTGCATGGGCCTTTTAGATTAAGGAGAAATTAGTGATGCACCAATCAAAAGAGGGTGGTGGCCATAGTTTATACCTTATAAGCTACTAGGCTAAAGGGGAAAGAAGGGACAAAATTCCCTTAGGTTTTGGGTTTTCTTCTAGAGAGAGAAAGAATCTCTTAATCAAGTTGGGCCCAAAAATTCAAAATCTTTTTAAAAGTTGTTAAGCTCTTCATAATACAATTAAATGATCTCCCTATCAATTTTCAAAGTCAAAAGTGCTACTTTTGACCTCTAATTCAAACTCCATGCATGATTAGAGCTAAAAAAAGTGACTCTTCTCAAAATAACTAAAAAATCCTATTTCCCTACTCAAATTCCCATTTTCATACTTGAAACCCAAAAAGTAATATTCTTCACCTCTATTCCCCCTACCATACAAGAGAAGATATGTTTCTCCTTCCACCTTTCTCATCCAACTTCTGCAGCAACTACAACAACTTGGACTCCCATGGAAACCGCCATAGTTTGTAGGTAAGCAAAAGATGAAGTTCACACAATGACGTACAACAACATCAAAACAATGGAAGGAAGTTGGCTAACATAGGAGTTTTTCAAAGGTGCATGGGTGTACATTTAACCATCTGGATTTGGTCCTCATCCTCTTCAAGATCATGGAAATTTGGATCTTCATTGGAAGGGTAAGATTTTGGGCTTTAAGCATCAAACACATGGTGGGATGGTTGATATTGTACAACATTTCTTCATAGTGTCAACCATTAAGTTGGAAAACTCTAATAGAACTAGATATATAATGCATTGTGAGTATTTCTATACTATTTTCAATCCCTCATGGTGTTGAATGTCTTACTTAGTGATTTCAAAATGTTTTTCTTTGTTACTGCCATATTTCCTTCTAGTTTAGTGGAAGATCAACCACTCCATAGCCTTACAAGCACTTTCAAAGCATTACATGCAGATATTGGGACATTAGTGTTTTTTGATGTACCTCCTACCAAACTTATTCATGGAAGGATCTTATTTTAAACTCACAAATACATTGTTCCTTCTATAAATGATGATCATGGAAGGTTAGATATTATTAAATTTGATTCTCTTCTTAGTCTACAGTGGCCACAACCTGTTTTTTGGTCCATATCATCTTTCAATCCTAAGATGGTAATCGACATACATAAATCTTTGAAAATCACATGAGTTTCTAGATCAATAGGTCTACATTGGACTTTACCAATTGCTTTGTGTTCATATTTAATGGTCCTCTTTTGTAGAAACTCCTGCAATATCCCTATGTAAAGATATTACATATGAGGTAGTAGACGATTAACCAGGAGAAAACTCGGGTTATGTAGAAGGAGTGTTAAAAGGGGATGGATATTATTGTAATGTTGCTGGCAGAAGTTTAGGGTTTTGCTATTTAAAACATCATTGGTTTTGTTAGATTTACTATGATCATTGGATGTGTAAACTTGGAGAGTGGATACCTGTACAGAACTCTATATGATCTTTTGTTTCATTTGAAATTAATGTAAACTTACCCAACAATGATATGGAGGTGGGTTTTGTTAATCAACATTGGAACTTGGCTAACTTGAGAGAGCACTTACTATCATGGGATATGGCAATCTTTATGATTCAAAGTTTGAATATGAGGGAACACGATAAGAGTTGAATCCCATTTATATATATATGATTCTATCATTATTCTTCATGAATTTCATAATGTTTTACTCTATTATGAAATGTCCACATTTTGGAAAGAGATTGGAAAACAAATTCAAGGTCTCCATAGACTGGGGTGTGGATAAGATTGAAATTTTATTTTCATAGCTCTTTTGCCACATTGTTATCATTCTTTTATGTAAACACAATGCAAAACCTGTGTACAAACCTATGTTTGCAATGAAAGCAATTTCACATTCACTTCAGTATGATTTTTGCCACATTCTACTTGTATCTCTACATTCTCAATATTTTTCTTATAAGAACATTCTTGTTGTTTATTTTCTTTGTTGTGATGTCAAATGTCAATTTCTTTTACAAAAAGATCACTTCTATTTTAATTATAAGAAAAGCCACTTATCTTAAAAAGTGGGGCCCATAACTTAAAAATCCTAAAAAATCTATAAATAGGAGTCCTCTCTCCTCATTTCTCACTTTTGCAACTACGTAGAGAGTGATATATTAGTTCTTTGTGTGTTTCTAAGCTATGGCCTCCACCTCTATAATTTCCAAGAGCACACACTAAAAGTGTTTGGAATTTTCGGAGGATTCAGATTATAAAGGTCAACATGGCCTATATGATCTTCTCTCCTTCTTCCTCACCTTCCTGGTATCGTGCAAATGAACGTAGATGACTTGGAGGAGATACTTCAATATATGAAAGTTCATATAATATGTTTTTTCTATTTTAATAGCCCCATATGATGGGAAATCGATTCCTTCTCATCTACATTCACAAAGGTGATGAGGCATTTGCAAAATGTTTTAAGCGGTTGCAAGCAATTCCAAAGGAAGTCTTTCATTGATATCACAATCTTCATTGTGAATGAGGAATTAGATCCACTCCTCATGATATCCCCCATCTTCTTATGGTAGTTTTGTTGATGATAAAAAGGAACCACCCCAAAAAACCTTTGGATCTCTTATTAGAGAGAGGAGCAATCTAAACAACTTATCTTCATGTTGTGGATGATAAGTTGGAAGAAGTACCTATGCGATCCACCTCTCTAGAGACAAAAGGGACTATCCCAAAGGTGGAAATTGAAGCTTTTTTAGAGTTTCTTATTGAGAGACAAGAATATTTATTCTTGCATGATGTTGAAAAGGCCTTCGAGTTAGGACTTGATGAATGCCTAAGTTTATTTTGTACCATGTTTGAGTGTCCTTTGGATAATAGGTATGAATTATTGGAGAAGTGTTTGCCATTTGGTTAATCACTAGCATACACAATAAAACTGCTTTGTGATGACATACTTACAAGTGAGCATCAAAAAGTAACCAAAGAAGAATTTAATGGCAAGGATATTGGAATCAAAGGTTCTTGGTACACTAGCCATCGAGTAGAGTGGGGTCATAGATGAAGATGAATATTGAGTGATCTGGAATTTGGACCATAGCAAAGTCCCATCATACTATCTTGGGGATGTCCCACTCTAGTATTGATTTACATCTTCTAGAGAGAGAAGAAAAGAAGATAGAGTTCAAGATATATGTATTTTCAATTGATGTCATTCATTCTTACAACCACATTTAGATACTAATAACAAGATTTTGTGTAGGAGGTGATCAAATTTGACAAGTTTGTAGCTAAGAGTGGAAGGGATCGAGTGTCTAGTGGAGGTGGCTCATCCCTTGCAAACTCCATTGGGAAACTTTGCAAAGAACATTTTATAATTATCCATAAACACTATAGTCCTCAAGGCCACTTCATGACATGGTGTATGAAGGCCTTAAGTAAACTATTTTGTTTATCAACCATTACTCAAGGGACCAATCATGCCTTTTCAATTAAAACGCCCCTTGTAATTACAACTTTAGGTCTCAACTTTCATGAGGTCTATCTCATGTACCCCAAGTGATCCCAGACATTTCTTAAATGCCAATAAAGGGCCAATCATAGAAACACGAAGAAGACACTCCAAAGCATTTGGAGTGGCTTCTCTTGTGTTTTTGTGGTGGGCCTCTTTTAGCCTATACACCATGGCACAATGCTCCTAGTGACACACTTGAAGAGAATATAAAAAAAATGTTGAGACAATTGACTCTTGTAAAGCTTCTAAAGCTAGAGCTTGGATCCTTAATCAATCACAATATTTTTGTTACTCTTCTTTAAACACCCTTGCAAAAGGGCTTCTAGGTATGAAAAGTGAAGCTGTCATTTGGTAGTGCCTTATCTCTACCAATGCTTGCATATATCTTCTTCTTTGTTGTGGTGCTCTTGCTTGTGCTGCTAGAGGATTTTTTTTGATATATTGTTATGGTTTTTACTCGGTTGGTCTACAACGGGTTTTAAAGACCTTCGTTTTACATTGCACATGCCTTGAGCTTTCTCCTTGTTCTAAATGTTGGTGTTGAATTTGCTCCCTCTCTTCATCATTCGATATGGCTCCTTGATTCATTGGTAGCATCTTGGTTGCTATGTTCACTCTATGATTTGATGGTTGGTTTACCCATGGTGACTCTGTCCAACTCTCCTCACTTGACTTTGAAACTTGTGGAGGAGTTAGTTCTATATTGTTGCAAATCATCCTCTAGAGACTCATCAAAATAGTTAGAGAGAACTAGCTTTCTTTGAGCATGCTCCTTCTACCTCTTCATTGTTGGTTTGATGGGTGATGGAGTCTCATCATATGATGATGGTGGTGAATGTGGTTGATTTGTAGTCCGTTGCCTACATTGTCCATGTGCCACTTCTTGTTCATGAGATTGCTCACTTTAGGAGTTATTTACATCACTTGTTTTGTGATGGAATAGGAAGCATGATAGACTACGTGGTCTTTTGTGAGGATTCGTTGTCGAGTGTCTTAGACATAGCTAGAAAAATAAATGGAATCCTTCCTAGAACTCTTCTTTGTTCATGCCATCCTCTATAGTGCTATAATGTTGAAATGAGACAATGAGTCTCTTGTTATAAAGTTTCGCTTAAAAAGGTTTTGTTCACATTTGAATGGACAAAAATAGGTAAAACACAAAATTTCTCCTTAGAAAATTGCAAACTAGAGAAAAGTGTGTTGGGAACATCATGATTTATAAAAAAAAATAACATGAATGGATTAAATGACTTCACTTCCAAGACAAACCCTCTCATATTCTTGTAGCCTACCATTGACCATGATGTAAAGGTCCCAACGTTGACTTCTATTTTTTGCTAGCCATGTTGTGTTGATTGATTCTTGTAGCTTTTGCAATTTTTGGCTCCTTGGCCCGTTCCATAACATATGTCCTTGAAAATTTAGTATGATAAAACCAATTAAACATCTCATCCATATAGTTTGATTGCATTGCACCACCACCATGTCGTCTATTTTTTAAGTAAACACCTCTAGCCCTGTAGTGTGACTTCTTTATTCCTTGTGTACTAAAGTCTCCAATGATACATACTGATGCATGAAAAATGCTCCAAATGTAAATAAAATATGTTGAAGCGTTGCAAGTATGTATAAAAAAATCTAACCAACAAAAAGATTGTAACATTAAGAAAGCTTACAACATAATGTGTAATATTTCTCTCTCCCCAAGATAGGATGAAACACTTTGTGAACTCAGTTAACGTATCCTAAAATAATTGACACTCATTTTTTTTGGAGCTAGTAATACTCATTAGGCCTACCAGATATCTAAGCATGAACAAACCTTCTTTTGCTTTTTAGGTTTAATACCTCTTGTGAAAAATTTTCTTGCCTTCTTCCCTGACATTGATACTTGTTGCAAACTATCTTGGGATTCACTAGGTTTTTTGACAACCAGAGTTACATTATCACCATGAAAACCAATTGAATTAAGAAGCTCTTCAAATTTTGTGATGTCTTGTACATATTTATCAATTGGCTTCATTGAAAATGTTATTCTATATGGAGCTTCAATAATCTATAAAACATTCTCATGAAGGCATACAATGTGCAAAAGTGAACACTAACTAATGGAAATGGAATAATGGGATTCCAATGTTCAATGTCTAATGTGTCAGGATTAGGTCTTTTTAACAATGGACACCTTAACAAAGATATATCCCATCCTACAAAAGTAGGTGCATCTATGGATTCATCTAAATCATGTAGTATGTTTTGTTATACCTTTCTTACTTTATAACCTAAAATGCAGATAGATAAAGAGCAGATACACCTTGCTTGCAAACTACATGCATTTGATAGTTTTTAAGTCCCGACCCAAGTGTCAATCTATGTCACAATCACCTATGTCTACTATGTTGAGTTTTTGTTGGTGTAAATCACAAGCCTACACATTTGGCTTGGAAGACATCATGAAGACTCCACATGCATGAAGAACCATAGGAACATATGCTAGTGGTTTATTACCACTTTACCTCATTGTAAAAGTCTAATTTGACTTAGAATCTTTTGTAATCACCTACCTAAATGATTCGTGGAAAAGTAGATCACTTGATTGAGAGAATATCTCCAAAATTTTAGATGCTTGATCATAGGAAGCCAAAGATTTGAATTTGAATTCAAATCCTAAGTCATTTCCTATAAAATTGGATGTGAAAAAGTTGCGGGTAGATCACTCCATTCCCGAGGCTCATTCTGTTGAGTTTGAGTGTGTGTAAGGACTATACCATAGCCTACACCTCTCTACACCATTTGGCAATGCTAGACATGCCAATGGAATTGTACACAAGTGTTAATCAATAGATACATTTACATCATTCATCTTTGTGTTCTCTGCTAGTCTACTCAAAAGTCTGTCAACTTGTCAAGGGCATATCTCATTCAATACTCCACCAAATTCAGTGATTCAAAGCTTGTTGGATTTAGCTCAAAGTCATCTACATGCTGACAAAGTTTGAAGTGATTTCATTCAGCCAATTCAGAGAAATCGTCGTCGAGGTGCTCACTGGTCTATTTCTACTACAGTCCTAAAAAGTCGGGGGTATAGCTAATTTTGCTAAATCAATTTCTCTGAGTATAGTTTGTTATTTTACATCATTCCACTTGCAAATGGTAGCTTACTAAGCTAATTGAATACCTCTAGAAGGAATTTTATCAATTGCTACTGTGCTGGTCACACTGAACAAAACATTGAGCAGGTGTCAAGACCAAAATAGAAGGTTTTCTTGACTTTGTGACTTCCAAAGTTATCTGTTTTGATTCAATCATTGCACATATCATTTCCAAAGGACATAGGCTATTTCTTGGTGTCATTGGGGAGCTAAGGGAGTCTACTAATCAAGTCTGAAGCTAAAGAGGGCTAGTACAAAGCAGGTTTTAGTAGTACCTACTCAATCTCTTGGATCATCCATCCATCTTTCCCAACAGTGGTATCAGAGCAAAGGTAAAATGGGAGATGGTTTTCCTTCATTCATTGATAAATTGGACAGGAACAACTATCAAGCTTGGTCTCTAAGGATGAAGACCTACTTACAAGGAAGGAGTCTCTATGTATACATCTCAGGAGATGAGGAATTGCCCTCATTCAAAGCAAGAGGTTTGCCAACCAAGGAGGAGAAAGAAAAACTCAACACATGGTGTGCAAGGGATGCATTGGCAAGGTCTTATTTACTCAACTCTATATCTGACTTTCTTTTACCTCATATCAGAAATTGTAAGACTTCCCAAGAGACTTGGGAAACCTTGTCATCATATTTTTCCTCTAATACAAGGGCTAGGAAAAATCAGTTGTGGATTGAATTCACAACACTAAGGAAGCAACCTAAGCAAGCTGTTTCAGAATTTGTGACCAAGATCAAAAGATGTTGCAGATCAGTTAGCAAGCATAGGAGAAGAAATTGAAGGAGAACAAACTGTAAGGCAGGTAATTAATGGAATCAAGGCTGATGACAAGTGGGAAAGCTTCACCACTACAATGGATCTCTACATGGACATGCACACTCCAGATCTTACAACTCTCATGGGTCAACTATTCACACATGAAGCAAAGCTTACCAAGAGTGGAGATACTACCAAAGGTAACAACTCTTCTGCCCTATACACTGATAAGAAATCTAAGGATAAAGGCAAGAGTAAGAAGGTGGAAGATGAATGTTCTACCTCCCAAGCCAACTATGCAGGGAGAGGTAGATCTTCAAGAGGTAGGGCCAGAGGAGGTAAGCAAGGTAGGGGGAGACCCTATAATTCATCACCATGTAACATTTGTGGTTTGTCAAACCACACCACAGATGAGTGTTACAGGAATTACAAAAATCAGAGAGGAAGAGGCTATCAAAGAGGTGGATACTCTCAGTCTAGAGGAAGGTTCAACCATCACCAAGGCCACAACAACAATTATAACAACAACTACAACAACAATTACAATGGCAACTACCAAGGAGGATTCAGAAACAGAAAGGACTACAACAACTACACAGAGAAGCAGGATGATTCTCTCTTGATCATGAACATGACTTCAAAGTCAGGTACAAATGATGATCACTTATTTTATATTGATTCAGGGTGTTCAAATCATGTGGCTGGTAATGTGGCACTACTCTCTGATCTTGAGGAACCAAAAGGTAAACACCAAGTCCAAACAGGTGATGATACAAAGCATTCTGTAGTTAAAGTTGGAAATGTGAAAACTTGTGATGGTAATCAGAATTTGTTGAGCAGAGTACTTTATGTACCTACAATTACAAAGAACTTAATGAGTGTTGGTCAAATTGTAGAGAAAGGGTTGGAGGTCAGGTTCAATCAATATGGAGCATTTGTGGAGGACCCAAGACATGGATTCAAAAGGATAGCTAAAGGAGAAAAATCAGGTAGACTTTTCACTTTTGAGTTGGAAGATACAAAGAACATTGCATTATACAGTTATAAAGATCAAACACTTTCAGAGCTTGAGATTTGGCACAAGAGATTAGGGCACATAGGAGAAAGAACCTTGAAGCAAATGTGCAGGGACCAATGTGTGCTTGGGATACCTAATGTATCCAAGCAACATATGATTTACAAGTGTGGTGCTTGTCAATTTGGTAAGTCTCATAGGTTACCCTTCTCCAAGAAAGGATATATGCATGAAGACTATCTAGAGCTTGTACACACAGATATATGGGGACCTAGCAAAGACCCCTCAGTCTCAGGTTCAAGGTACTATGTGTCTTTTATTGATGACTATAGTAGATGGACTGTATTATACTTTATGAAGCACAAGGATGAGGTATTTATTTGTTTTAAGAAATATCTTGCATTAGTTGAAAATCAGACAGGAAGGAATTTGAAGAGGCTAAGGTCAGATGGAGGAGGTGAGTACTTCTCCAATGAATTTGAGGACTTCTTGCAGGACAGAGGCATCAAAAGGGAAATAACCACAAGGTACTCTCCTGAATAGAATGGGGTAGCTGAAAGAAGAAATAGGTTAATTGTTGAGACAGCTAGATCTATGCTTAATGAGAAGAAATTACCTAACTATCTATGGGCAGAGAGTGTCTCTACTGCCACCTATCTCATAAACAGGTTACCATCAAAGTCACTTGATGGTATGACACCATATGAAGCATGGCATGGTAAGAGACCATCATTGGATCACTACAAAATTTTTGGATGCGTAGCATATGTACACATTCCTTCACAGGTAAGAGGAAAGCTAGATCCAAAGCCTGAAAAATGTATTTTCATTGGATATGATTTAAATAAAAAAGGTTACAGGTTTTATAACCCTACCAATAAGGGATTTATGGTAAGCAGAGATGTGATCTTTGATGAGAATGATTCTTGGTATGAGAATGAATGCAGGAAGGTCAAACTACCCTATGATTTGGAAGAAGAATTTCCAAAACTTACAAAGGAGGAACCAACTCAGAAAGAAGACTCAAGTTCAGATGATGAAGATACAATCAACCTTGAAGAGTTCAAGGCATGGAAGTCCAAAGGTAAAATGAAGATGAAGAAGCTTGAGGAAATACCAGAATCTTCAACTCAATCAATCAGAAGGTCTCAAAGAGAGAGCAAAAAACCTATCAGATATGGGTATGATACATCTCTTGTTACTAAACATTCAATTTATCTTGCAAAGGATTTGCTAGATGAAGAACCAGGATCGTATGAAGAAGCAATCACAAAATCAGAATGGAAGGAAGCTATGGATGAGGAGATTGAAGCACTCAAGGAGAGTGATAAATGGGAGTTAGTACCCAAGAAGGACTCCATGAAGGTAATAGGATCCAGATGGATCTATAAATTGAAAAGAAATTCTGATGGCACAATTAATAGGTACAAGGCCAGATTAGTAGCCAAGGGTTTTGCACAAACCCAAGGCATTGACTATGAAGAAACATTTTCTCCTATGGCCAAGATGCCAACAATCAGAGTGTTGGTGAGTGTGGTTGCATCAAAGAATTGGAACATGTACCAATTGGATCTCAAGAATGCTTTCTTGAATGGATGGATTTCAGAAGAGGTTTATATGTCACAACCTCCTGGCTATGAAGACCCTAAGAAGGTAACTTATGTTTGCAAATTAAAGAAGGCTTTATATGGATTGAAACAGGCACCTAGGGCATGGAATTACAGGCTAACTACATACCTCTAAGACCAAGGTTTTGTCATGAGTAAGGCTGACACTTCTATGTTCATTAAGAGAAGTAATTCAGAGGTAATCTATCTTTGTGTCTATGTTGATGACATCATCATTATAGGTAATGATATCAATGGAATTAGAAGCATCAAAAGCCAAATGATGAAGGAGTTCAAGATCAATGATCTTGGGCTATTGAAGTATTTTTTGGGACTTGAATTAGTTTACACTAATTCAGGAATATACATTACTCAGAAGAAGTATGTGCAGGACATGTTGAAGAAATTTCACTTGCAGGATGCCAAAGCAGCAAGCACTCCAATGGAGGTGAACTTAAAGCTAAGTACCCATGAAGGTGATGAAGTCCAATACATTACAGGTTATCAAAGTATGATGCAGATTGGGCAGGATGCAAGGATGATAGGAGAAGCACTTCTCGATACATTTCCTTTCCAGGTGACAAACCAATTTCATGGTCTGCAAAGAAGCAACCAAATGTTGCATTGTCTTCTACAGAAGCAGAGTATAGAGGGCTAGCTAATGCCACTCAAGAAGCAATTTGGATTAAGCTTTTGTATTCAGAATTGGGCTTATATACTAGGCCTCCAATTATCTTTGGAGATAACACAAGTTCTATTCACCTTGCAGCTAATCCTATCTATCATGCCAGGACCAAACACATAGAAGTTCATTATCATTATGTGAGAGAGAAGTTGCTAAGCAAGGACATTCAGCTGACCTATGTGTCAACCAAAATGCAATGTGCAGATTTGCTGACTAAAGCTTTGGATGGGACCAAACTTTGCAAGTTCAAATCTATGATTGGATTGCAGGATGTACTTGAAGATTGAAGATGAAGACTTAAGCTAGAATGTTTGGCTTGAGGGGGAGCTGTTGGTGTAAATCACAAGCCTACACATTTGGCTCGGGAGACATCATGAAGACTCCACATGCATGAAGAACCATAGGAACATATGCTAGTGGTTTATTACCACTTTACCTCATTGTAAAAGTCTAATTTGACTTAGAATCTTTTGTGATCACCTACCTAAGTGATTCGTGGAAAAGTAGATCACTTGATTGAGATAATATCTCCAAACTTTTAGATGCTTGATCATAGGAAGCCAAAGATTTGAATTTGAATTCAAATCCTAAGTCATTTCCTATAAAATTGGATGTGAAAAAGTTGCGAGTAGATCACTCCATTCTCGAGGCTCATTCTGTTGATTTTGAGTGTGTGTAAGGACTATACCATAGCCTACACCTCTCTACACCATTTGGCAATGCTAGACATGCCAATGGAATTGTACACAAGTGTTAATCAATAGATACATTTACATCATTCATCTTTGTGTTCTCTGCTAGTCTTCTCAAAAGTCTGTCAACTTGTCAAGGATATATCTCAGTCAATACTCCACCAAATTCAGTGATTCAAAGCTTGTTGGATTCAGCTCAAAGTCATCTACATGTGACAAAGTTTGAAGTGATTTCATTTAGCCAATTCAGAGAAATCATCGTCGAGGTGCTCACTGGTCTATTTCTACTACAGTCCTAAAAAGTCGGGGGTATAGCTAATTTTGCTAAATCAATTTCTATGAGTATAGTTTGTTATTTTACATCATTCCACTTGAAAATGGTAGCTTACTAAGCTAATTGAATACCCCTAGAAGGAATTTTATCAATTGCTACTGTGCTGGTCACACTGAACAAAACATTGAGCAGGTGTCAAGACCAAAATAGAAGGTTTTCTTGACTTTGTGACTTCCAAAGTTATCTGTTTTGATTCAATCATTGCACACATCATTTCCAAAGGACATAGGCTATTTCTTGGTGTCATTGGAAAGCTAAGGGAGTCTAATAATCAAGTCTGAAGCTAAAGAGGGCTGGTACAAAGCAGGTTTTAGCAGTACCTACTCAATCTTTTGGATCATCCATCCATCTTTCCCAACAGTTTTGCACCATGAATTTGAGAAGTTATTACCTAAGTGGTCCATGGGGTCCTACTAAAAATCCATGAAAGAACATCGCTAGATTCTTTATGTACTTCAAGAGAACCTAACCACCATATATCTTTCTCAGATTGAACACCATATGTATAGTTAGAGCTAGAGTTATCACTTTCATCATGTATGGCATGTGTCATAACTTCATTTACGAGTCAAAATAAATCTCTCCATTCATCATCCCTTTATGATTTTGCATTTGTCTAGCTTCAATATAAAGCTCAATTATGTATTACAATCTCCATGAATTACCAAAATTTTATAACATCAAAATACAATGGATATCAAGATAACAATAGCTGACATACTTGGTATGTAAAATTGAACCATTTCCTATTGAAGCCTCTCTAATTCAATGAGTATGTTGTTTTTATTTGTGTAAGGGAATCCATTTAAGATTAGCTTTTCAACTCCTTTTTGGATGTAGTTGAATGATAAATGGAAATAGGCATAATCTTCTCTATATATAAGTAGTGTCCAATAATACTAACTACATCCTCATTGGATGTCAACGTTTTAAGAGATACCATGTAAGGTCATAGAAAAAGATTATACAAAATACCTTTCCTTTATAATGCATGCTTCATCAAAAACCATATGCACGTCTCTAGGAGTGATAGAATCTTGTAATTTGCCTATAAAATATTTAATCACTTGCATCTTGATAAGGTTTCCTATTGGTGGCTCCAAAATATTTACCACGTGCTTGTTGGCCAAACAAGAATTTAATAACGTGAATTGATCCTCTATTGTTGATGAAGCACTAACATCTTCAAAAAATGACCTACATAATATAAAAATGAATATGAAAGTCTCAAAAAAAATGTACAAATGCAACAAAAATCATTGCAATAACATCATTGGCATGCTCAACCACCAATTGAAAGCGAATCAAAGGATGCTAATGATCATTTCCTATATCACATTCCAAGTGGACTCTCTCTCAGCTATTGGAGATTGATTTTTAATTTCTCCATTATGATTTCCTTTTCTTCCATATTCTTTTCAAGCTCTGCAAGTTGTTCTTGTAAAGTTATGCTTTCTAAAGTGACCACCATTGTATGATAGAGTTGATATTGTTGGATCCAATACTTAGTAGTAGTAGTTGAATGTCTAAATAATCATTGGCAATAACCTAAGAGTCTAGATTTATTGGCACTGATGAACCTAAGTAAAGTTGAGAGCTCATGAAATGTTCATTTTTTAGAGATGAAATCATTGTTGCACTATGTATTTAGAGCAAACTCTCTAGACACACGGACATGGATACTTGTTGATGTAGGGGCATGAGGACGTTCCAATGTGAGATTTGTAATAGGTTTGAACACCATCTTTGCCAACCAGTAGAAGATTATGAGAAACAGAGTAGAGATTTAGTTGGGAGGCACTCTAGATCATGAGTTTTGCAAGAAATTTTGTTTTCTTGGATGTGGATGGGTCAAATTGTGTTTTTCCACGAAATATGCCTAAAAATGAAGAAATTTCAAAAAACTCATTTTTTGGGGGAAGCATAGTTATAGGTTTCATGATGTGGCAATCTAATTTTGAAGGGATTATGAAAATATTACTTTTTCAAAAATGGAATTTAAAAAATGAGCTAAAAAAAGGTCACTTATGGTATATATACTAAAACATGGGCCCTTTCAAGTAAATAAATATTGAAATTGAGACTTTTAAAAAAATCATTTTTTTATTCCCATGCATGCTCGAGTTTGATGATGTGAAAAGTAGATTCCCTTCATCTCTCTCTAAAAGGAGAGAGAGAGAGAGGAGCATAGTAAGCATTAAAAAAAGCCTACTCCAACCTACTAAAAAGTGCCATATTAAATGTACTTTGTCCCCTTAAACAATAACAAAATTAGGCTTAACCCCTAAAAATTAGGGATCCTTACAAGGCCCATGTAGGGTTCATTTTTTTCCCTAATGGATTTCAAGTGTGTTGGCCTCAGCCTACTGATTTTCCAATTTTCCCCTTCATGCTTTGTTCTCTTCTTGAAGATCTATTAATGAGTGATGTGTAACTTATTGATGAGGGAACATAAGAAAGTTGTCTCTTAAAACAGTTTAGCACTTCGAGTCTCCTTTGTCTTCATTCCAAAGTGGATATCTACTCTAAGAAAGCCTAATTTTATTTTCTTGGGGTGGAAAGTTATGAGTTGAGTTCTTTGATGATTATATTAAGCTTCAAGAAACCCTAGAAGGTTTCTTGCCATTCCTCTTATGGATGATCATCTTCAATTTGTATCTCTTGGACCACAACAACTTCCTCTCCTTGTGGTTTTTTTTTGCGCTAGCACTCGATCATCCCTAGAGTTGAGCATTTTGGTCTTTGGTTGAGCTTTTGTCACAAGTTTATCTTGAATAAATATAGCTTCATGAACTAGAGAATTGGCATGATTTCTAGAGATGATTCACGATTGTTGAAATGAGATAATTAAATTAGAGACTGGAAAAAGTGATGTTTGGAGTGATGAGGATGGAATATTGAATAGGGTTTGACTAACTGGAATTAAGGATGACAACAATGATGAAGAAAACCGAGAAAAAGATGAAGGTGATACATAGTATTGAAATGAAAATGTTGGTGGTATTGAAGGTAAGATGAATGATGATTGAGATGGTTGGCAATTTGCAAAACAATGAATAGAAAAATACATTTAGAAACTGATTCATGTGTCTATGTGTGTGTGTGTGTGTGGTGGTAAGTAATGTGGGATGAGTATACTGTGTTTGTTGGTGGAGTTGTGCATGTTGTTTCTGGTCCTAAACTAAAAGCTTTTCCCTTTATCCATGATTGATTGTTGTGAGGAAATGAGTGAGATGGGTAATCCAATACAGACTTAAGTGGGTGCAATGGGGATGATTTCCATTTCAAATGGAGCTTTTGTAGATGTAAGTGTGGTGGGAATGGGAACAATGGTGTCAATGGTGGATGTGATAGAGGTCTCTTCAACCATGGTGTCTATGAAGTGCTCATAACCTAGTAGTTCTTCATAGTATTCAAAAGTAGATGGTAGTGATTGTGGTGGTGATGGAGGTGGACATGGAGTAGGTGAAGTCATGATCATCCTATGTCTCGAAACTCTCTTCAGAATGATCTCTTCTTCATCATCTGATGTGGAGTCTTCGATTGGAAAGTCTTGCTTTGCTACTTGTTGTGCTCTTTTCATAGCCTTGGCCATTGAGGCCATGATAGTAATGACATCAATTTCCTCTCAAATCTTCCCTTGCCTTTTCCAAAGTAACACGAGTTGTGTCACATGCTTAGAGTGAAGATCTTGCTTCAATGTCTCTATACTTGGCTTCACGGATTCTTCCCCTTGAGCTTTGATCACTTCTTCCTCTTTTAACATTATTGTGGCTTCTAAATGCATTCTTCTTTTAGTGTGGTGCTTGAAATGCACTTCATTATCTAGAAAAACTACTTTGGAGGATGATTATGGACCTCTCATGCACGTTGACATGAGAGATTCTATACTTATTGATGGCATAGGTATAACTTGTCTTGGTGTGTCCCTCTTATAATAGTTGAATTTTTTGAGTTCGTGAATTGTGTATGATGGTGCGGCAATAACATCCTCTCCCGTGGCATGGGAAATAATCCTCTTAATAATTTGTATTTTGTCATTACTTAGCCACACCTTTGTTTCCTTTAGTGCAAGATATGGCTAGGGACTCAAGTGTTCGATGAATTTCCTAGAACTGGCATGCTATCTTCATCAGCTTTGTGGCAACTTGAAACTCTAACAATCGCACTTTAATTCATGAAACCATGAATAGACATGATTTTCTCTCTAAATGAGATTGTCCATAAACTCTTGGCATCATAATACTGTTGATATATTTCGGTAGTGATGTGTGTGAACACACTAGGACCGCCGGGGCACTTTTTTCCCTCTTTAGGAGGTTTTTTTCCCTCGGCTTGTATATACGCCTATTGCCCTAATGGCCTACTTGTCTTTGTACATTCTCTAGTAATACATTCAGTATTGTGTGTTTGTGCTCCAAGCTTCTTCTTCTTCCTTGTGTTATTCGCGTGCTTCCACAGACGTCTATCTCCAACAATTGGTATCAGAGCACGTCGTCGCTTCATCTAGGGCGCCGTCGACACTCCTCCATTTACAGTCTCAAATTCGCACGAATTTTGGTGAGATCGTTTCGACCTCCGAACGCACTATCACAGTGCTTGTGCACGCTATTTCGTCTTTTTGTGCCAAAGGTATATACCAATTTCTGTTCGCCAGTTTAAGCATCTCGAAGTCTGCTACAGGTCTAGCAGAACTCGTCGGGGTAGTTCTGTTCAACTTTTTGAGATACAGTCAATTTTCTGCATCAAGGTATTTTAGTCACCAGCCATGGCTGAAAGAAGTGATGTATTCCGTATGTTGGCTGTTCAGGATAAGTTGGATGGTACCAACTACCCATTATGGGCTTATATGATGCGACATGTATTGGTTGCAAAAGGATTGTGGAACATTGTGTAGGGTGTTGAAAGACGTCCTGTTACACCTGTAACAATAGGTACTACAAATACAAGTGTTGGAGCTGATGAAGATGGTGTCGAAGATGATATTCCGTAGATTCCTGTTCGTGCTGCTGTTTCTGCTGCACCTATTGCAGAGCAGATTCGTTGGGATGGCACAGATGCCCAAGCACATGCATTGATAGCTTTGTCTGTCAAACGTGCCATTATTCCTCATATTCGCTCTTGCAAAACAGCTAAGGATGCTTGGGATACACTTACCACATTGTACCAAGCTAGGAATGAGGCTCGTGTTGCTTACCTCCGAAAACAGTTGGAGAGTGAGTACATGAATGAAGGTGATTCTATGGACAGTTTCCTAACAAAGATCAAAGACTTGAAGGAACAATTGATTTCTGCTGATGAGGTTATACCAGATAGCTCACTTGTGCAGACCGTTCTAAATGGTCTTCCTGATTCATATCAGAGTTTTGCTTCTACTCTTCCGTTGATGATGAAAGGCAATCCAAATGCCCTATCATTTGAGGAGTTAGTCTCTGTTCTGTTGCATGAAGATCAGTCCAGGCAAAACAGGTCCATTATGCGAGTTGTAGATCAAGCTTTCTTGGCTAGTCAGAAGGGCAAAGGAAAATGGAGCTCTTCAACTAGTAAGTAGAAATCTGTTAATTCTGCATATTCGAAGAAGGAAGATAAAGATGAGAAGAAATCAGAAAAGCAAAAATTGTTTTGTAAGTACTGTAAAGGGAATGATCATATCATAAAGAACTGTCCAAAACTGGCTGCAAAAGAGGCAAAGAAGAAAGAGGCTGGAATGGTTGTTGCAGAGGCCTCTACACCAAAAACAGAGTCTGCAAATCTTGTGCAGGAAGAAGAATGGGCGTTTACTACTCTCTATAGTTTTGACCATCTTCTCATGAGCAGTGCATGTCTGCAGTAGACTCAGATGTTTGGTATTTTGACAGTGGGGTGACCAAACATATTACCTCGCAGCGCAGTTTCTTCTCTTCACTAGAGCCTGCCCCTATAGTGAGTACTGTTACATGCGCCAACAACTCCTCTTATCCTATTATGGGAGTTGGTAAGATCATTTTGACTACTGCTGATGGTAGTTCTTTCACTTTGTCATATGCTTTATTTGTGCCAGGGATCAAAAAGAACCTGTTATCAGTTTTTGCATTAGCCAAGATTGGCTTGGTTGTGAAATTTGTTGATGATAGGTGTGCAGTTCATGATCTGTCAAATGGCAATGTGATTATTGCTTCTGGCATTTTATGTCGTGGGTTGTATAAGCTCATAGACTATGAAAGATCTGAAAATGATTTGGCATGTGCACTAAATGATTCTCAGGCTATGTCAGATGCAAAGCTTTGGCATGCACGCTTTGGCATGCACGCTTTGGTCATCTGAATTTTGCTAGTTTGCTACGCCTGCAGAAATCTGAAATGGTGTCCTCTTTGCCCAAACTTGAGGCACCTCTAAAACATTTTTGTGAAGGTTGTACTTTGGGCAAAATGCAGCGTTCCTCCTTTCCAAAAGATGGTTCAGTTCGGGCTACACAGAAATTGCAGCTTGTACATAGTGATGTCTGTGGTCCTATGCAGACACCCTCTTTTGGAAATTACCTTTACTTCGTGACTTTCATTGATGATTTTTCCAGGCATGCATGGGTATATCCACTCAAGGCAAAGTCCGAAGCGTTCATGTGCTTTAAATAGTTTTTGGTTTTGGCTGAAAATCTGTCAGCATGTAAAATGGGCACCCTTCATTCTGATCGAGGGGGGGGGATTTATGTCTTCTGATTTTAATGCATTTCTAGGTGAACGTGGGATAAAACACCAGTGTACAGTGTCGTATACACCTCAACAGAATGGAGTTGCTGAACGGAAGAACAGGTCTCTCATGGAGATGGCGAGGTGTATGGTCAAGAGTCAGGCTTTACCTCATAGTTTCTGGCTTGAGGTTGTCATGTGTGCAGCATATGTACTGAACACGTGTCCCACTAAAGCACTGCAGTCTATCACTCCATATGAGGCTTGGCATGACCGCAAGCCATCTGTTGCACATCTGCGTGTTTTTGGTTGTGTGGCATATGCACTAGTGCCTGAACAACATCGCAGAAAATTGGATGATAAGGCAGTAAAATGTATTTTTGTTGGGTACAGTTCTGAAAGTAAAGGGTATCGTCTGTATCATCCACAGACTAAACGCATTCTCGTTAGCCGTGATGTCTTTGTGGAAGATGTTATTCAGCCATTGCTTTCATGTACTAAGGAGACATATGTTAGCTCTAAAGACATGTATTATACTTTGATGCCTCTTTTTACAGGTGGACAGTCTAGTGCTGGTCCTAATGAGGCAACTTCTCAGCCTTTGCAGGTTTCATATGATGATGCAGATCATTCCATTTCTGATGCAGATTTACATGATGCACTTGTTGATGAGAGAGCTGATATAGAGCAGGCAAAAACTATGCCAAAATGGCTGGTGCAGACTTTGCGTGATAGCAAATTAGATGCACCTTTGTCATATCGTACTCGTTCAGGCTCTCATAGTGCCTCCTTTGCATCATATTGCAATGCTATGGCTGCGTCTAGTCTCTGTGATGAGAATGAGCCTGTTTCTTTTGATGAAGCACAAAATTCAGAAAATTGGATGGCTGCTATGCAATCCGAATATGATGCTATAATGAAGAATGGTACATGGTCTTTATGTGACTTGCCTCCTCGCAAGAAGGCCATTAGCACTAAGTGGGTTACAAGCTGAAGCATAAACCTAATGGTACAGTTGACAGGTATAAGGCTAGGCTTGTTGCAAAGGGTTATGCACAGGAGAGAGGCATTGATTTTGATGAGACCTTTGCACCTACATGTTGTATGACTACTGTTCGAAGCATTTGTGCACTTGCAGCCCATCACGGTTGGAATGTACATCAGTTGGACATTAAAACAGCATTTCTGAATGGTGACTTGCCTGAAGAAGTGTATGTTTTTCAGCCCCGTGGCTTTGTGCAGAAAGGGCATGAA
Source organism: Ceratopteris richardii (assembly GCA_020310875.1). NCBI lineage: Eukaryota > Viridiplantae > Streptophyta > Polypodiopsida > Polypodiales > Pteridaceae > Ceratopteris > Ceratopteris richardii. The sequence goes on along the minus strand of CM035420.1, from coordinate 176,655,978 downwards.
AACCACGTGTGCAGGTTAAAGAAGGCATTATATGGTTTAAAGCAAGCACCACGTGCTTGGTATGAGAAGATACATGTCTATCTGGTTGCACATGGTTTTGAGAACAGTCCAACTGGAGCACCTTATATGTTAAGTGTGCTAATGATGTGCTTCTGATCATCGTTGTCTATGTTGACGACATGCTGCTCACTGGTCCTATTGAGAAGCGTATTGCTGATTTTAAGGCTGATTTTAAGCATATTGCAAGTTGATGGTGGAATGGCTTTGTGTCAAACGAAATATATTGACACATTATTGCAGCGTTTTGGCCTTGAAGACTGTAAGCCTATTGCCACTCCTATGGAGACAAGTTTACGATTGAGTCTTCATGATGCTAGAGATGCATTTGATGCTGTTCTCTATCAATAGGTTGTTGGATGCTTGATTTACTTATGCATTACTCGGCCAGATATTCAGTTTGCTATCTCATAGATGAGTAGATTTATGCATTGCCCAGGAGTCAAGCATTGGTAGGCGGTTAAGCGCATCTTTCGCTACTTGAGTGGTACTCGGCTACTTGGGTTGTTTTATCCCAAGGGGGGATCACTACCGCCAGATTTGCATGCTTTTTCTAACTCAGATTGGGCTGGTTGATATGACACTCGTGTGTCCACCAGTGGCTTTTGCTTCATGCTTGGTAGCTCATGTATATCTTAGTTGAGCAAGAAGCAGCCTATTGTGGCCACTTCCAGTTGTGAGGCTGAGTATAGGGTAGATTTCACAGTGATTATTGAGTGTGTGTGGCTTAGACGCCTTATGGCTGATTTGGGTGTTGGCCAGTCTTCTGCTACCACCATCTTCATTGACAATCAGAGCACATTGGCAGTTGCGAGGAATCATGTGTTCCATGCTCGCACTAAGAGGTGCATTATCACTATGTCAAGGAGAGGTTCTCTGCTGGGGAGATCAGCTTGGCATATGTGCCCACGCAGGAGAACATTGCAGACCTTTTCACGAAGGCTCTGCCTAGGGAGAAGTTTGAAGCTTTCCGCAAAGCTTTGGGCTTATTTCCTTTTGTGGAGTGACTTCCACATAGCTTGGCACTTCCTTATACATGAGTTCTAGCTACTTGTTCACCGCATCGCTACCAGGGGGGATTTGTTGATATATTTAGGTAGTGATGTGTGTGAACACACCAGGACCACCGGGGCACTTTTTTCCCTCTTTAGGAGGTTTTTTTCCCTCGGCTTGTATATATGCCTACTGCCCTAATGGGCTACTTGTCTTTGTACATTCTCTAGTAATACATCAGTATTGTGTGTTTGTGCTTCAAGCTTCTTCTTCTTCCTTGTGTTGTTCGCGTGCTTCCGCAGACGTCTATCTCCAACAAATACATCTCATCTCCCTAGTGGTAGCCTCAGAAAATGTCCACACCCTAAAGCATCACACATCTTCATAATCTCTTTATCATTATTCTATGAGGTATAGAATTCTTTTGCCACGAACTAAAGCCTGTAGAAGGAGCTTCAAGAGACTTTCATCCCTACATGAGGTATCCATGTATGTATCTGTCTGTTGCCTTGAATAACAAAAATTCTATTATGACTAAATCTGAGATTTCTCTAATGGTCAATAATTCCTCTATCTAGAAAGCCTAGAGCGTTCTGAATGGACCATTCCTTGGGAGAACCATTGAAGTTCACAACACATTTTTCCTTCCATATTTTTCCATAGGGCTTTTCCTCTCATTACATTTCAAAGGGTGGTTGAGCATCCAATTGCCTCCCCAAAAAGAGTTTGATTTATTCTATTGCAATTGTTCCATCTCAGCCGCTTGGGTTGTTTATGGTAATAACTTGCATCCATAACACATATTTTTCATCCCATACCCGAATATGATCAAGAAAAAGGCACCAAACATAAAAGTTCTATCTAAGAAGAAGTATCAATGTTTTCTTATTTGATCCGATCTCTTCTCATGATGTTCCAAAGTTGATTCCTTGTTAAGGAATGTACAAGAATGACCTAAAAACAACAATACAACAAGTTCCATATGTAAAGAAAAGTACATGGGGAAAACCCTAATGTCCTCGAATGAGTAAGCTGGCAAGAAACAAATGTGCCATCACTCTCGATAGATAAATCTAGTAAGCTGAATGAAGTATCCCTGAAATATACCAGCATGACCACTATACATGTCAAAGAAATGAAAAACTGATAAATGTCAACCTTGATCATCACATGTTTAGCTTGATATCTCAAAACTCCCCCTCAAGCTTAACATCATATCCTCTAATCCAAGCATCTTCCAAAACTTCTTCAGCTTCTCTACTCCAAGTGCTTTAGTGAAAATATCAACAACTTGCTCATATATTCTCACATAAACAAGATCAATATCACTTGCTAATATCTTCTCTCTAATGAATTGATAATGTACCTCAATATGCTTTTTTCTAGCATGGAAAATAGGATTCCATGCTAACTATATGTTGCCAAGATTATCATAGTAGATGGTGATAGACTTTTGCACTTCCACACCTAAATTTGCAAGTAGCATCTCTAGCCATGATGCCTCACATGTTTCCATTCTAGCACCTCTATACTCAGCCTTTGTACTTAGCAAAGCAACAGTGGGTTGCTTCTTACTGCTCCATGTAATAGCTACACTCCCAAGTGAGAATAGAAAACCACTAGTAGATCTTCTGTCAGGAATGCTACCAGCCCAATCTGCATCAGTGTATCTATGAACCTACAAATCTACACCTGCTTCATAAAACAATGCATAATCCAAAGTAGCACTCACATAACATAGAGTGCCTCTCAAAGCATCCAAGTGTGGTTTCCTGGGAACCTGCATAAATTGACTTTCAAGTCCAACACTGTAGCTTAGATTAGGCCTTGTAATTGTGAGATATATCAAGCTTCCCATAATTTTCCTGTACAAAGTAGCATTTTCCAATGCTTCAAGTGATGTAGTATCCAACTTCAAATTCTGATCTAATGGCATAGAAATTGTCTTACAATCAGCCATACCATACTTTTGCAGCATATTCAAGGCATATTGCCTTTGTGACATCCATATACATGTTTCTATATGTATAAACTCAATGTCCAAGAAGTAGTGCAGCACACCAAGATCTTTCATGTCAAATTCCTGCATAAGGAGTTTTTTTTTTATATAAAGGAAGTTCGGCATTAGCCTACTCTCCCGGATTCGAATTAAATAAAGAGAGAAAAGTACAAGAGAAGGGGGCTAGTGCCCACGGGACCCCCCAAATCCCACAAAGCAGGGGAAGCTTTTACAGAGCTTAGATGGCATTACAAAGCAGGTTAATCACCCTCTCATCACCCTCATGAGGGGCCCACTTGGGTTTAAGCTTGTTATTGATCAAAAGGAGAACTTGATGGTGCTTGAAGGGGGGGGATTTCTTACAATTGACAATCCTTTTGCCAAGGAGGAACAACGATTTCTCAATTGACCACTCCTTGGGGGAGTCTCCGAAGTTGAGAGCACATCTTTCTCGCCAGATTTTCCAAAGGACCTCCCCTCTGATGGCGTTCCAGAGAGTCGCGGAGCAACCGATCGCTTCTCCCAGTAGGGCTTGCTGCCAATTGAGATGTCTCTGAAGTCTAATTTTCTTTCCAACTGTCTGCCAGAGTCTGTTGGAGTTTGGGCAGGTAAAGAAGATGTGTGGAACATCTTCGATGGACCGGTAGCAGTAGCAGCGTTTGCACCAGGGAGGGATCCCACAAAGTTTGATAGCCTTAAGGTTGGTCCAGATTCCATGATGAAGAATTTGCCATAACAGGGAAGACTTTTTTATTTCTATGAGGGGGTGCCAGATAGCCAGACAAATGCCTACATAAGGAGTTGCTTTACCTCTTTAATGCTTGCTTCAAAGTCACCTCTTGCAATCAAGTCATCAACATAAATAGCCACAACTGTGATGCCATCATCACCTTTCCTTGCATATAATGAATGATCTGCATCACACATAGAAAACCCAATGATGGTCAAGTAATCAGCAATCCTTGCATGCCATGCACGAGGAGCTTTCTTAAGCCCATACAAACCCTTTTGCAACCTGCAAACATATTACGGGTGCTTTAAATCTTCATATCCTTGTGGCTGGTCCATATAAAATTCTTCCTGTAACTCATCATGTAGGAAAGCATTCTTCACATCCATTTGATGTAAAGTCCATCCTTTTGCTATAGCTAATGCAACAAGCATTTTGATAGTAGACATTTTAGCTATAGGGATGAATGTTTCCTCATAATCAATGCCATATGTTTGTGCATATCCTTTTGCTACCAATCGTGCTTTGTACCTGCGTATGCTACCATCAGCATTGTGCTTTACCTTGCAAACCCACTTGTAGCCTATGGGTTTCTTTCCTTGTGGCAATGGAACTAGCTTCCATGTTTTGTTTCCATAAAGTCCAGCCATCTCCTCATCCATAGTTTTATTCCAATCTGCATTTCCAATTGCATCTTCAAAACAAGAAGGTTCAACATCTTGTATTACAATGGTCGTGTAGGCACAATGACAAGCCATATAATTGTCATACATCAATCGTTGCACTTAATTTTGCATCCTCTCAAATCTTCTTGCTCTTGCGTCACTTCCCCTTATATCATCTACATGTGCCTTTCTTACTCCTGGAGTCTTCATGGAGGGAAATCCAAGTTCCTAATCAAGAATCTTTTTTGAACCACTTGAATCTGCATCAACGTCTTCAAAACCTGCACATGATTTACTTCCAACAAAAAGCTTTTCTTTACCTTTGTTGGATGTATTTCATGAATTTGTTGGACTAAAATTTCCACACAATCTTCCACGCCAGGGATTTGAGTTGGAACTATTGCTTGGTGATGCATCCAGTCCACTCAAAACTTGAGATTCTGCACTTGATTTTTCAGCATTTTCTTTGTCATTTGGTTCAAGATTCAGTCCTTCTTTGGCATCAGCATAGAAGCTTGATATTTTATCAAATACCATATCTCTACTTACCTTCACCTATTGTGAGAGTCGGTTATAACATTTATACCCCTTTTGCTCAAGGGGAGTGCCCAATGAAGATACATGTTTCTACTTTTGGATCAAGCTTTGTCCTCAACTCATCTAGAACATGTACATATGCAATACAACCAAATACTTTCATATCTGATAAATTTGGCTTTTTACCTGTAAAATTCTCTTCAGGTGTAACTTGAAGTATAGCAGCAATCAAAGTTCTGTGTTGGAGTTAGACGTCTGCAGAAGCACGTGAACAGCACAAGGAAGGAGAAGGAGCTTGGAGCACAACACACAATACTGAATGTATTACCACTAGAATGTACAAAGATAAGTAGCACGTTAGGCCAATAGGTGTATATACAAGCCAAGGGAAAAAAACCTCCTAAAGAGGGAAAAAAGTGCCTCGACAATCCTAGAGTGTTCACACACATCACTACCTAAATATATCAAACCCATCCCCCTAGGAGTGATGCAGTGAACAAGGAGCTAGCACTCATGTATAAGGAAGTGTCAAGCTATGTGGAATTAATCCACAAAAGGAAGTAAGACCAAAGCTTTGCAGAAAGCTTCAAACCTCCCTTGGCAGAGCCTTTGTGAAAAGGTCTGCAATGTTCTCCTGCATAAGCCATATGCCAAGCCGATCTCTCTAGTAGAGAACCTCTCCTTGACATAATGATAATGCACCTCAATGTGTTTAGTGCGAGCATGGAACATAGGGTTCCTTGCAACTACCAATGCGCTCTAATTGTAGGTGAAGATGGTGGTGGAAGAAGACTAACCAACACGCAAATTTGCCATAAGGTGTTTGGACCTTTCTCCATAGGAATGGTAATAGGCTTACATTCTTCAAGGCAAAATTGCTACAATAATGTGTCAATATATCTCATTTGACACAAAGCCATTCCACCACTAACGTGCATAACCTGAATGCCCAAATAATGATGCAAATGCCCCAGATCAGACATTTCAAATGAGGCATGTAAATCAGCTTTGAAATTAGCAATATGCTTCTCATGAGGACGAGCGAGTAGCAGGTCATCAACATACACCACAATGATCAGAAGCACATCATTAGCACGCTTAACATATAAGGTGCTTTCAATTGGAATGTTCTCAAAACCATGTGCAATCATATAGGCATGTATCTTTTCATACCAAGCACATGGTGCTTGCTTTAAACCATATAATGCGTTCTTTAACCTGCAAACTTAGTTTTCATGCCCTTTTTGCACAAAGCCATGGCGCTGAAAAACATACATTTCTTCATCCAAATCACCATTCAAAAATGTTGTTTTAATTTCCAACTGATGTACATTCGAATCATGATGAGCTGAAAGTGCACAAACGCTATGAATAGTAGTCATTCGGCATGTAGGTGCAAAGGTTTCATCAAGATCAATGCCTCTTTCTTGTGCATAACCCTTTGCAATAAGCCTAGCCTTATACATGTCATCTGTGCCATCAAGTTTATGCTTCAGCTTATATACCCACTTAGTGCCAATGGCCTTCTTGCCAAGAGGTGTCACATAAAGACCAGGTACCATTTTTCATAATAACATCATATTCAGATTGCATTGCAGCCATCGAATGTTCATAATTTTGTGCTTCATCAAACGAAACATGTTCAGTCTCATCAGAGAGACTAGATGCAGCCATAGCGTAGCAATTTGATGAAAAAGAGGCACTATGAGAGCTTGAACGAGTATGATATGATAGAGGTGCATCTAATTTGTTGTCATGCAAAGTCTCCATCAGCCATTTTGGCATAATTTTTGCCTCTTCAATATCAGCTCTCTCGTCAACAAGTGCATCATGTAAATCTGCATCAGAAATAGAATTATCTACATCTTCACATGAAACCTGGAATGGCTGAGAAGGTTTCTCATTAGGACCAGCACTAGATTGTCCATCTGCAAAAAGAGCAGCAAAGTATCATACAGGTCTTTGGAGCTAACAGATGTCTCCTTCGTACATGAAAGTAAAGGTTGAATAGCATCTTCCAAGAAAACAACATCACGGCTAACCAAAATGCATTTAGTCTGTTGTTGATATAGACGATAGTCTTTGCTTTCAAAAGTATACCCAACAAAAATACATTTTACTGCTTTATCATCCAATTTCTTGTGATGTTCAAGCACTAATGCATATGCCAGACAACCAAAAACATGCAGATGAGCAACAGATGGCTTGCGACCATGTCAAGCCTCATATGGAGTGATAGATTGCAGTGCTTTATTGGGACACCTGTTATATCTTGCACACATGACAACTTCAAGCTAGAAACTATGTGCTAAAGCCTGACTCTTGACCATACACCTCACCATCTCTATGAGTAACCTATTCTTCCGTTCAGCAACTCCATTCTATTGAGTGTATATGGCACTTTACACTAATGTTTTATCCCACATTCAGCTAGAAATGTATTAAAGTTAGAAGACATATATCCCCTCCCCCCCCCGATCAAAACGGAGGGTGCAAGAGAATGAGGATTACGACCACCACGTGCTAGAGAGATGACTCTCCTCCCAACCAAATGCCTCTTTATATAGCTCTCTCCAAGGGATTGCCTTCTTGGGCAAGTGGATACTAACCATCCAAGTGTCTGCCATGTAACTGCATGTGCACCAAGTATCCCAGTCAACTCGAGTTAACTCAAGTGGATGCTTCTAGAAGGCACTAGATCTCTTTGGGCAAAATACTCTCCCCATGTCCCCCATGGGGATTGAACCCAAGACCCTCCTCCTTGACATCCTTGAGACTTAACCACTAAGCTAAGTGGATCACTTGTTCACAAGAGCATAAGACCTCCTATTAAGTCTAAACTTGGGATCTTTGGTGATACACACGGATGACCAAACGGTGTCCAATTTCATATCTGTCTAAACCAGCCAGAACCTTGGATCATAGACTTACTTTATTACATTCTTCCCCCCTTGGAAAATATTTTCTTCCTCAAAAATAGAGCAATATACATACTATAGGCAACCCCCGAGCCTTATGTTCTAAAACTGGAAGAACATCGTCATGTTCTAGAACTCGAAAACATGTCTCATCTCTGTGGTGGCGTCCTTGCCCAAATAATTCAAAATACTGTGGTGCTTGAGTTAGTCAATCAAATCCTTGGTTGAAAAGATCAACTCAAAGTCAAAGTCCAACTTTTTCAAAAATTTATCAAATATTTCTCATCGACAACATTTAAGCTTTGAAGTGTTCTAAGAAGATCTTAGAAGTTACTTACTTCATATCTTCAATTTCCTTGATCTTGAAGTATCTTGAGATACTACTTTCATCCTTCTTGAATTAAACTCCTTCTTTGAAGTTTTAATTTCCTTGAGGATCAAACCTAACTTCAGGATCCAAACTAGGACTAAAAGATAATTATCATCCCACGGTCCAATGTCCCATACCATCTTTCCTACATCAATCTAAATATAAAATTTGGTGTCCCATACCACCCTGTTTTATATTCACATTAATGTGTGGGTGATACTTATCCTAAAGTCTAAACATCTCTTGATAGAGGACCTTATTACTTCAATTCTTTATGAAAGCTTTGAAGTTACAGGTATTACCTCTAACTAGATTTTCTAGGTTTTTGATCCCTTCACATGATCATGTCATGATCTTGTGCTTTCCTTGAGGAACTTAAAAAACCATTTGATGGAGCATCCATCCTTTTTTTCTAGGGTTTTCAAATGAAAACAAATCAGAATTCCAAGTACTTGAATTTTCATAGATTCAAGTTCAATTGGTTTATCCTTGACCAATTTGTAGTGACAAGGGTCTTTTGACTTCTTGTATTTAGATTCCTTTCTTACTGAAGCTTTAGGTATCTATCCCGGCCGGGATTTTATATGAATCTCTCTACTACTTAAGTCTTAAGCATCCGCTCATGCTCTTTGGATTTGTACCAAAATCCATTTAAGGATAGGCAAACACTTATGTTTTACCTTCCACAAACTTAAGTACCGTCTTCATGGTTGTAGACTACATTCTTGGAATTGCTTCACTCTGCTCAGAATTTTCACAATTTTCCATTGGATAAATGGAACCTGAGTGAATAATGCCCAAAAGGAATTTTATTGCCAAAACTTGGGCAAACTTCAGAGTAGTTCCAATCGCATGTCTGGTTGACCTTGCGACTAAAATAAACACTTAGTCTTTATCTTTAAGATCTCTCAAACTTATAATAGCTTCTTTGCTTACCCATGGGCTTTTAAAGATCTTTCCCCTACTAAGTCCAAGCATACACTGATGCCTTTCAGATTCCAAAGCTAAGAATATTTGATATACCTTTGGGTTATATCACTATTTGGACTTAATTAACCAATACTGATGGTTTGGGAACTGCTGGGAACTACTAGCTATCAAACTGACTTGAAAGATTCTAGTCTCACATCTAGGGAGATATATTTCTTTCAAGAACTTTAGATTCCTACCAAGGATTCAAGTAATACTAAGCCAATGATTCATCTTGGAATCATTAGTTTTATTGGAATCATCTTTCTAAAAGAAATCTTGACTATTGAACAAGAAAAAGACTTAAGGCTTTATTGCTTGTCCAAAAGATATTCCTTTTTAACTAAGGAAATAGTTAACTAGTGTTACATGGAGTAACCCCCAAGAAGAGGTGTGAACCACCTCTTAGCCTTGTAATTAGATGGGCTCACACATGAGTGCCATGTGGCATCCATGTGTGAAGCCATGTGGGGGAGGCTCATCTTTATGGAGAGAGAGAGAGAGAGTAAATAGGGCATCACTACGAGGCTGGGCGGCGCAGTTATGCAAGGATCTCCGTGTGAATAGCTGAGTCATCTGCTTCGAATTCTATGCTAAGTCATTCTCAAAATGAGGGATATCATCGGGAATACCATCCGACATTGGTACCAGAGCCAACGATGAATGCGACAACAGTTATAGACGGGACACAAGCACGTGTGAACAGTCGACGGGCCAAGCACGTGTGAACAGCCGACGGGCGCTGAGCCATGAGAGCAGCAGCCGACGGGCGCTGATCTTTCCCTCCTTCCCTCCTCTGAGATAAGTAAGTGAGCATTTTGATTCTCCATATATACTCCTAAACGATGGCAGCGTGCGCATATGGGATTAAGAGCTTCTCCATCGTTAGTCCGAGATTCATTGGGATGACAGTCAGCTCGAAGTGAAGAAGGAGATAATAGTTCGAGTTTTCTTTGAGAATTTGGAGTATTTAGATTGTGTTATGGATTAAAATTTTGGCAAAAAAATGATATATGTATGTAATATGGGCTGTGGGGATGGGTTATGGGTTGGGAGGTGATTCAAAAAAGCTTCATTCCCTCAGTTTTGAAGTTCCCAAAGTCATCCATCCATGAAGATGAAGTTTTCCACTTTCCATCAGTGACATACCCGACTTCTCCACACCATATCTTCCTCATACGATATCGGATTTTTAAAATCTTGGTCATGTTCTGAAGCTACACTCCTAAGCTTCAAACAGAAACCATCGGTGTTGGATTTGGACGAGATTTGCCCTACCAAAATCTCTCTATAGCACTTTAGTAGGAACTAGGCACCCACTCCCGGGCCTAGTTTTTCGTCATCCGGACTCCAAATCCACTTTTTTCACTTGGGATAGTCTCAAATTCTTGAAGTGCAGGTGCTGGGCAGCAATTTGTGGACTGATGAGTATTGTTATATCTCTGAAATTGCTCAGTACCACTCAGTTTGCCCGTTTGGGGCCTTTCCCACGCACTTTTAGCGTTGTTTTGGATGGTTTATGGTGTTGAAAACCTCCCCGGACTAAGCGGACATTTCCAATTTTCTTTTGGGACTAGCGAGGATTCAAAATCAGCGGCTTGAAGCATCAAGGACCACTTGGATTTCGCTTCCGCAGCTCTACTTTGTAACAGGGAAGTGCTCTTGTGATATATTTCTCTTCTTCTTGCATATTTGAACTTTACTTCCATTCATTTTCATACACTCTAGTTAGCAAACGGGGGAAGGGAACTTAAACATGGAAACTAAAGGCAAACAAGTAGTTGAGACCACTTCCCCACCTAAAGAGCAACTAGAGGACCCTGATTCTAGAATGGAAGAAGTAGAATTAGGGCAAGAAATAGAAGAGAACTTAGAAGAGAAAGAGCCTTCATAGGAAGAGTACACTTATGAAGAGCTTATAGATGAATTTGTCACTCGTGACCAATTCATAGATTTGAAAGAACAAACCCTTAAATTAGAGAAAGATTTGGGTAGCATCACATCTCTTATACAACAGCTTAAGTCTCAAATGATCTCACTTGAGACTAGTGTCACCTCTTTCCTAGCTAGAAAGGAAAGAGAGACTCCCACTATTCCTCTAGAGATTACTAGGAAAGAGACTTCTCTTCCTAGTAAGCACAAAGGAGAGAGCTCTAGGGAAGCTCCCCTCCTGAAAGACTTGAAGCCACCTACCTTTATGGGGGATGACCGAGACAGGAACAAGGATGCGATCTACACTTTTTTGCAAAAGTGGCATGATTTGCATCAATTGAAGGGCACCCCACCTGAGTATCGTGTGCTAGAGGCGAGTCTCTCCCTCGGCCCACGTGCTTATAAGTGGTGGATGAGTCTTAAGGAGGTGAACTCTATCCCTACTGACTGGACTCAGTTTGAGACTCTTTTTCTAAAAGAGTTTCTTCCTGAGAATGAGGAGGAGAGGAATTGGGATGAGTGGGATAGGATTACTCAAAGAGGCAGGCCTCTTTCAGTTTATCTATCCCACTATAGAGAGATCATTTTGAAACTTAAGGGTTTAGATGATTTTCAGAAGACCAGAGGGTTTGTTAGGGGCTTGGATAAAGCCATAAAGAGGGAAGTCAGAAGGAATGCACCTAAGACGTTTGAGGAGGCGATCAAATACGCATAGATATATGAGGACCATAACCGTCCTCAGTATACTCCTATGGAGACCGATCAGCCTCTCAAACCTCTTAGTATGACTAAATTCAAAAAGAAATTGCCTTTTGGGAAAAACAAAGTTTTTATTAAAAGACAAAGATCACAAGGGCCTAGGCTATCCACAGACCAGTTTGAAAAGGCCAAAAGGGAGAACCTGTGTTTTAGGTGCCTATCTCCTAGCCATTCACAGTGGAACTGTCCACTCAAGAAGGGGGAAGAAAAGAAAAAGGGACCAGAGTCTAGTACGGCCCCTGAAAAGGGCAAAAAGGCGGTCCACCTAGTGCAGACCCTTCCCATTCATGGCAGCTCTAGCTGCAAGGGAGTGGAGGTGATGCACGAGGATATAGAGCACACCTGTTGTTTGACTCAGTCATTGTGGTCACTGCAGTTTGGATCACATGACTTAGTTAAGCTACATGGTAGTGTATACGGGACCAGGGTGCGGGTCATGATAGATGATTCTGCCACTCATAATTTCATAAACTATGCTTTGGTCAAGAAATTAAAGATTCCCCAGCAGCCTAGTGCACAGAAATACATCGTATCTATGATGCAAGGGCAAGATAAAAGAATATGGGATACTATGGTATCCAATTTGGAAGTCAAGGTGCAGGACTATACAGATTATATGGACTTCCAAATTATGAATATGGAGAGGACAGATCTAGTCTTAGGAAGAGAGTGGCTATGGGGGTTGGGAGATACACTTAAACGCAGTTATCAAAACAACACACTCGAATTTGAAAAGAATGGAAGTAAATTTTGTATTCAGGGAGAGAGAGATGTACCTAGTGCACCTCTCATTTCTTCATTAGAGTTGTATAGTCTCTGTTATTCACACCATGTACAGGACATGTTTTTATTGTATAGTTATGATATGGATCATTGTACAGACATCTGATGTATATTTTCATGCTTTGAATGTAAATATGAACACGACTTTCTACTATTCTTTTTTGCAAGAGTGTGTGGTTAAAAGTTTTAAGGATCTTATGTTTGAGTACAGAGATGTTTTTCCCACTGACTTACCTAGAGGGCTACCACCTAAGAGAGGGGACATTGATCATGCCATAGAGGTTGTTACTAACACTAACCCTATTTGGAGACCCCCTTATAGGCTTAGTGTTTCTCAGCATGAGGAGGTTGAGAAGCAATTACAGGATTATTTAGATAAAGGCTTCATCAAACCTAGTAACTCACCATGGGCATTGCCAATGCTCCTAGTTAAAAAGAAAGATGGCTCTATGAGACTATGTATAGATTATAGAGCACTTAATAAGGTAACTATTAAAAATAGGTTTCCAATGCCTAGATTGGAAGACCTATTTGATCAGTTACATCAAGCTAGGTATTTTACCAAGCTTGACCTTGAATCAGGATATCATCAAATCAGGATTAGGGCAGAGGATGTCCCTAAGACTGCATTTAGAACTAGATATGGGCACTATGAGTTTTTGGTGATGCCTTTTGGTCTCACCAATGCTCCTGCCACTTTCATGAAACTCATGAATAGTGTTTTACGGCCTTATCTAGGACACTTTGTGGTAGACTTTTTGGATGACATTCTGATCTATAGTGCATCAGAAGAGGAGCACTTGGAACACTTGAGAAAAGTATTTCAAGTGCTAAGGGAAAATTTGCTCTTTGTTAAGTAGTCAAAGTGTGAATTTTTCAAGAGAGAGGCTAGTTACCTTGGGCATATAGTCTCCCACGATGGAATCCAGATGGATCCTGAAAAAGTAAGGGGCTATTATGGAATGGCCACATCCACAGAACCTGGAAGAACTGCAGATCTTCCTAGGTTTATCAGGTTTCTATCAAAGATTCATTAAGAACTATGCCAAAATTGTTGTCCCGATGACGGAACAGCTTAAAGGGAAAGGGAAAACCTTTCATTGGGGAGACGATCAGAAGCAAAGTATGGAAAAGTTGAAAGTAGCAATTGCTACGGCTCCACTTTTACACATAGCAAATCCCAACAAACCATTTGTGGTTGAGACGGACGCGAGTGATTTTGCTATAGGAGCGGTTTTAGTACAGGATGGCCGACCAGTAGCTTTTGAAAGTAAGAAACTAGAACCGGCTCAAAAGAATTACTCCGTTTATGAGAAGGAGTTGTATGCAGTAGTCCATGCTTTGAAGAAGTGGTGTCATTATTTATATGGTGCCAAAGTCACGATAGTGTTTGACCAAGAGAGCATTAAGTGGCTCTCTAATCAAACAGACCTTAAAGGTCGTAAGGCCCGATGGGCCGAGACCCTTCAAGAGTTTGATTATGGCTTAGGTATAGGAAGGGAAAGTTTAATGTAGTGGTTGATTCACTTAGCCGCATGCCTATGCTCAATGGACTGAGTTTTACTCAGATCACTAGTGAGCTACTTGAGTCCCTTAGAGGAAAATGTAAGTTTGATCCTGCATATTCCGAGATTTGGGAAGCCATAGAGAATGGGGATCGTGATATACGGGTTTCCAGTGAGGATGGAGTATCGACGAGTACTCAAGAAGGATTCAAGTGGAAGAATTACAGTGTCCATGATGGATATCTGTTATACAAACGTAAGGTGTGTGTCCCTAGAGATACTGAGATGAGACGGCATATTTTGTATGAGTGTCGCAACACACCTAGTGCGGGACACCCAGGAGTTAACAAGACTTATGATCTTGTTAAGAGGCAGTTTTATTGGCCTAGACTTCATAAGGACGTCCTAGAGTATGTGCTTAAGTGCAACAAATGTCAGGTCAACAAAGCTGAGAGGTTGAGAATTGGAGGACTACTCCACCCATTGGATATTCCTAATGGGAAATGGGAGAGTATCTCCATGGACTTTATGGTCGGATTACCTAAGACACAGAGAGGGCACGACTCAGTCTGGGTAATTGTGGATAGGTTAACCAAAATGGCTAGGTTTATTCCGACACGTACTACAGTGAAGACACCTGAGTTGGCTAGACTATTTGTAGAGAACCTATACCAGTTATATGGTCTTCCTTTAGACATAGTTTCCGATCGGGATAGGAAGTTTACTAGCCACTTTTGGAGGGCAGTCTTCAAAAGGTTGGATACAAAGCTTAGCATGAGTACGGCCGAACATCCACAGTCGGATGGGCAAACAAAAAGGGTTAACCAAATCCTAGAGGATATGCTTCGAGCATATGTAAATGAAAGGCAAACTAATTGGGAAGAGTACTTACCTATAGTAGAGTTTGCATATAATAGTGCCAAGCACTCTTCCACTGGGCATAGTCCATTTATGCTTATGTATGGGTTTCAACCAAGAGCTCCTTATGCAGTAGGCTTGCAGAATGAAAAAGTTCAAGCTGCAAAGGACTTCTTGGAAGAGATGAACGATATGCTTAGGCTTGCTAAGGACGGCATTAGGAGAGCTCAGGATAGAGCTAGAGCCTATGTTGATCCTCAAAGGAGAGATATCAACTTTGAGGTAGGAGAGCAAGTCTATCTTAGAGTTCCATCTAGGTCTGAGACCATGAAGACGGGACCTTGTCCAAAATTATCTCCTAGGTATTGTGGACTTTTCCAAATACTTAAGAGAATAGGAAAGATGGCTTACCAGCTCCAACTTCCAGAGAATAGTCAAATCCATCCAGTTTTTCATGTTAGCCGACTTAAGAAAAGGCTCGGTGAATCTGACAACCTCATTCCAGACAGTGAGGTAGTAGAGCCTATCTCTGTTCAATCTATTCCACATGAGCTTGAGAGCATACTACGCACTTGAGAGAAACGGACGAGGAGTCACTTGTATAAAGAGTGTCTAGTAAAGTGGAAAGATAGTTCAGAAGATAGTGCCACATGGGAGCAGGTTAGCACCCTTGAGAGATGGTTTCCTAGTTTTAGTTTACCCTCCCAAGAGTCTTCTTAAGGGGAAGGATATGGGGAAACAACACAGAGACAGGACCATGTATTTATATACATGGGGATATAGTGGGAGTGGTGATACTATTATTTCTCTCTTTCTTTCAGACCTTCCAATACCATTTTTGAGGACAAAAATGGAACTAAGGGGAAGGAAATTGTTACATGGAGTAACCCCTAAGAAGAGGTGTGAACCACCTCTTAGCCTTGTAATTAGATGGGCTCACACATGAGTGCCATGTGGCACCCATGTGTGAAGCCATGTGGGGGAGGCTCATCTTTATGGAGAGAGAGAGAGAGTAAATAGGGCATCACTACGAGGCTGGGCGGCGCAGTTATGCAAGGATCTCTGTGTGAATAGCTGAGTCATCTGCTTCGAATTTTGTGCTAAGTCATTCTCAAAATGAGGGATATCATCGGGAATACCATCCGACAACTAGGCTATTTCCTTTATTGGTTTAACTTTTAGGAAGTAGCTTAATTCCTAAAGATTACTTTGATATATCTTTTAGAGAATATCTTGTTTCCCAAAGATTAAGTTGACTTGGGTTTTTTCTTTAAGCTCTAATTAGCTTAAACAAAACCTTCTATCCTTAGAAAAATGCTTAATAAAGTTTCCATGCTTTTTGAAAGCTTTGCATCTTGACTAGAGATACAGTCATGGAACCTAGCATCCGACTCTTGAACATTAAAGTTCAAGTGATGCTAAAGTTTATTCATCTCTTTATACACCTTTTATTAGAACATCATCATTCCTTGGTCCTATCATATATTATGAATTTATGTGTATTTTGGGAAGATTTCATGAATCAACTAAGATCTTATACTTGGAACGTCTGCCTTCCCAAAAATAAATTCATCTTGAACATGGTAGGTGAATGATTTCACGTGTGGAATAGAAGGCTTGACTATTTCATTTTAGTGTTTCTCTTTTAGGAAATATCTCAATTCCTAAAAGTCACTTACCGAGGTTCCATCGTGAGATACGAATCTTGAAACCACAAAGAAACTTCTTAAAACTTTCAAAATCTTCTAAATAGAAGAGTACTTCCAAAGTTTCCATATTTTCATTGCCCTATCATCATTACCAGAGATGCAAAAAACATGAACGAAATACAAATCTATTGAACTTCAAAGTTCAATTTGTATTTAAGTTCATCGATTTGGTTGTTGAGTTCCATGGGATCAAAGAGTGCTCATGGAACTTGGAAATATAGCTGAAGTTATTATCCAATCTTGGGATGCTTTAGAAGTTACATAAATTACGTAGCTAATCAACTAAAGCTTATCTCCATGACTTTCTAAATATCACATATACTTAGAGTAATCATTATAAGCTTATCTTCATGACTCCCTAAGTACATCTGGGACTTAGAGTCATCATACATCGCAAAAAGTTTACAAGTAATTAAATTTTCTTGGTCATCAAGAAAATTTAATACTTAATTTTCTCCTAGTGCCTACTTATACCTAGTAAGACATCAAACATACTTAATTGTCATTAAGTATTTATTTTTTATAACGGAGTATCAACTTGGAAAGGAATCAACTAATTACTTGAGCTACAAACTAGAACTAGCATATCTTTGCAACTAACTAATCCTCTCTCTTCCTTGATGTCAAGCCGTGAGCTTTATAAAGTAAGCTAAATACTAAGAGAGTACATTATAATATCTACTTGCAAACAGCATCCCGTACTATCATGCAAATGCATGTGCCTACATGCAAATGCATATGCTCACATGCGTATGCATGCATGTTCTTTGCATGCCCAAAAAGTAATGCAACAATCATGCATGAGCTTGATGCATGATTTTTCCTTGTACTAAGAATGTATATCATGCAATCTTGATGCATGAATATCCTTCCCTTTGTCCTAATGCACTATGATATAAAAACATATCCTCGTGGTGCAAAAAATACTCAATGGAAAGGAAATCTGGTATTAAACTACCAAAATACATTCTTTGATGCACAAGGATCCTTTCTAAAACCAAGTCTTTAATGCAAACTAATGCTTAGAATGAAAAGTGGATTTTTCATTATCTTAGTCTAGACTTAATCGATTGAAATCTTGGCTATTTCAATGTGCATCTAGGATTAAGTGTAGAATAATGAATATGTTAAATCAAGCATTAAGGCCAAGTAGAAACTTGAAAATACTTAGCTTTGATCATAGCTTCATCCATCCTCTTATTCTCGCGAAGAGCGATTCTTCATCTTTTGGTCCATAAGGAAAGTTACATACTCCTTGAAGACCATAGCTTCCTCTTGTCCTTTTCTTTGAAGAAATGAAGCCTTCATGCTTGTTTTAGCCCATCCTGTGTGGAGTTTGAATGATGCTTCATCTGAACTCAGATGCTTCTTCGTCTAAGCCGATGACGTTTGGCCTTCGATCCCCGATTTCACATGTTCAGAACCGGCTCATTTTTCCATCTTCATAACTGGACTTCGAATATTGCCGCCGATTTTAAAACGGTGATACGATGGCAGTAATATTCTCCATTATATTTATTCCTCATGTTAAAGGAATGAACACAGCAAGTAGGCGCGTCGGTTTAGTTCAGTCGTAGAAGAAGAAATCATATCAATGCATTTGAGTTAGTCCTGTTTACAGCTATATTTTTTTATTTCTTCTCCCAGCTTGTACAGCAACAAGGCATTCGATGCTCAAAAGGCAGATCGTGAGTTCGAAATCCCCATCTAGTAATCGACGATATCGTGCAGCGCTACAAATAACAGTTTAAATACTTTCTAAATTGTGTAGAAGTGAGTGTGCTATGTTGGATACAACAGAGACTCACGAATGCTCAGGTCACGAGTTGAAGTCCTCCCTACAGCGCTCGCGAAAACATCCTTCTTTTTACCTAACCTCCAGCTTTTAGTAGGCGTGTCGAAAAATAATTTCGGGAGAAATATATGCATACCTGCAGGCTGCGAGCAAGAGAAAGCACTCACAAGCGACCAAACCCATGAAAATAATGACAAAGCTCGGTCCAAGATCATCATGGAAGTTACAAAGATGATGATGAGCCTATGAAGGTCACCATGGAAGCTCAACCTTGAGCTCTGATACCAATGGAAGAGAATGAGGATTACGACCACCGCATGCTAGAGAGATGACTCTCCTCCCAACCAAATGCCTCTATATATAGCTCTATCCAAGGGACTACCTTCTTGGGCAGGTGGATACTAACCATCCAAGTGTCAGCCATGTAATTGCATGTGTGCCAAGTGTCCCAGTCAACTCAAGTTAACTCAAGTGGATGCTTCTAGAAGGCTCTAGATCTCTTTGGGCAAAATACTTTCCCCATGTCCCCCATGGGGATTGAACCTAAGACCTCCTCCTTCACATCCTTGAGACTTAACCACTAAGCTAAGTGGATCACTTGTTCACAAGAGCACAAGACTTCCTAATAAGTCTAAACTTGAGATCTTTGGTCAAACACACGGATGACCAAACGGTGTCTGATTTCAGATCTGTCTGAACCGGCCAGACCCTTGGATCATAAAATTACTTTATTACAGAGGGTTTCCATTCTACATACTAACATATTTTTAGCCAAAACCATAAACGGTTTGAAGCACATAAACACATCAGACTTTGCCTTCAATGGACATACCCATGCATGCCTGGAAAAATCATCGATGAAAGTCATGAAGTAAAGATAGTTCCCAAAAGAAGGTGTCTGCATAGGACCACAAACATCACTATGAACAAGCTGTAATTTTTTTGTAGCCCCAACTGAACCATCTTTTGGGAAGGAGGAATGCTGCATTTTGCCCAAAATACAGCCTTCACATACATGTTTACTGGGTGCCTCAAGTTTGGGCAAAGACAACACCATTTCAAATTTTTGCAAGCGTAGCAAACTAGCAAAAATTAGATGACCAAAGCATGCATGCCAAATATTAGCATCTGACATAGCCTGAGAATCATGTACTGCACATGCTGAATCATTCATAGATCTTTCATAGTCTATGAGCCTATATAGCCCACGAAAATGCCAGAAGCAATAATCATGTCGCCATTGATAGATCATGAACTGTACATCTATCATCAAAAAATTTCACAACCAAGCCAATCTTGTCTAATGCAGAAACTGATAACAGATTTTTCTTGATTCCTGGCACAAATAAAGTGTCTGACAAAGTGAAAGAACTATCATCAATAGTAGTCAAAATGATCTTACCAACTCCCATGATTGGATAAGAGGAGTTTTGAAACACCTGAATCAACATACCAAAACATTATCTTTTGATTTTGAAACATCAGCAGACATCGTATTCATCATGTAATGTTGAACCATGAACAGCTTCTCAAAATCATCTGCACTTATGGATGCATAGTTGTTTTGATGCCTTCTATTATTTTGATTCTTCAACCTGCAATCACATTCAAAGTGTCCAATTTTACCATAATTCTAGCATCCTTTACTGTCATTACCTGAATCTTTTCTTTCAAAATTTTTGCGGCCTCTTTGGATCCCCCTTCCTCGAAATTGTCCTCTACCTCCTGCATAATTTTGTTGTTGACCTTGGTCTTGGTTATTGTGTCCTCTTCCACTTCCAAAGCCTCTACCTCTTCCTCTCCCAAAGTAGAATACCTACTCAAAACTAGGTTTTCCTTGGGAGTTCGAGTCCTCACCAAGATTCTTTTCTTCAATAATCAACATGGACACTAGATTAGTAAAATTAGGAATATTTTCCTTGGTTTGAATAGATGTTATGAAGTGCTTATATAGCAGCTCCTAAACCACGAAGGCATACTTCCACCTTATCATCATCATCTACATTCATGCCAATAGATGTGAGTGACTCACATATGCTTTTGATTTTCAAGGTGTAGTCACTTATCGACATGCCCTTTTTCTCCATTGTATGCAGTTCCTTCTTGAGTTGCAATTTTCGTGTCATTGTATTGGTCTCATACAATGTGAATAGACTATTCCAAGCCTCTTTTAGAGTCTTGGCATCCTATACGTGTCGAATCATGCTATCATGTATGCTAATAGATAGCCAATACATTACCTTTTGTGCTTCTTGATTCCATTCTTCATACACTCTTAACTAGTCTACAATCTGATTCCTCTCTGGTAACTGTAGAGCCTTTTCGTTCTCTCCGTCGATGTACTTCTAGTAGACTTTTCCCATCAAGAAATTTATCATTTTGAATCTCCAAGCATGGAAGTTGTTCTTGTCTAGCTTATCGCTCATAAGCTAACTCATTCCATCTGCGTTTGCCATTTCTGCAGCAATTCACACACTACAAAACACTACAAGTAGTACTTTTGCTTGAACACTATCGCACTTTGATGTGACAATTTGATCTCAAAAAAACACAATTTTCATGTATCAACAATACATAGAATCACTTGAAATTCTAGATCTGGAATATATGAGTGTTGCCAAATAGGTCGCAAGTTATAGTTTTGCAAACTGACCTAATTTTCCTGTGGGTCCCACCTTACGGGCTCAAAACAAAGGTTGAGATGGCTTTGAAACTCTGATCTGATAAAAACAAGTGATCCTAAAGGGACGACTCCTGAAAATATTTTGAGTTCTTCTACCTTCATGCCAATTTTGATAGCAATCTAAGGTCGTTTGTGAATCGCGCTTTCTCCATGCCTTCTCGTGTACTCTTCATCATCGGCCTTCTCCACGAGATCTCTGCAACCACACTAGCTCTGATACCATGTCACAAGGAAGGAGATAAGGAAGAGAGCTCACACACTCTCTCACAATCAAAGAGAAGCACACACACAGATTGAGGCAAGGAAGAATGATCTTCTTCTCCTTCTTCTATTACATAGAAGGAATGTACAAGAAGGACCTAAAAGCAACAATACAACAAGTGCCATATATAAAGAAAAGTACATGGGGAAAATCCTAATTGTCTGTGAATAAGTGAGCTGGCAAGAAACAAATGTGTCATCACTCTCAGAAGATAATAATGTCGAGTTTTTGCTCTCGGGTCCCGATATGTTTTAAACATGGCACCGCTATGGGCGTCAATATGATCATTGGTATGAGCATCAATAATTTCTAGAAATGTACGGATGCTCATAGCGATGCTCATATCGATGCCCATACTGATGCCCATACCAGCGCCTATACCAACGACGACAGCGTATACTGATGATCAATTTCAGAGGATCATACCGACGGTCTAGTGACCCTAAGTATGCCTAACATGATCCTTCCAAGCATTTCCACCAATCATACCAACGCCGGGCTGGACCATCGATATGGACAGCGTCAGTATGCCCCTCATATGTTGTAGTGTCTCCTTCCAGATCTTCCAGAGGGTCTCACCTCTAATTGCATTCCACAAAGATGAGGAACATCCCATCACTTCACCCAACAATGCTTGCTTTGAAAGGATCTGTCCCTGAAACTGCAAGATATTCTCAAGGGTACGCCAGACTGACATTGACTTGGGGCATGAGAAGAAGAGGTGCCCTAAGTCCTCGTTGCCGCGTAAGCTTCTTTTGCACCATGGGGGTAACCCACAAATTCTGCTAGCCTTTGCATTGGTCCAAATTCCCCATTGGAGGATTTGCCACATAAGTACCAACTTTTTTATCGCGATGAGTGGATGCCAAAGTGACTGGAACTTAAACTCCCATCGCAAGTTTAACCAATCAAGACACCTTTTGCCAATTAAATGTGACATGAAAATCAAGATTCTTATCGAGTCTCAGAATTTTGTCTAGGCTATTGCCATTGAACCATTTAAGACCCTAGTGGTGGGGAGGGTCCTGACCAATGAATTTTTTTAATCAACTCTCTTTTATAGCATCTTTTTGTAAATAAAATTTGCATTTTTCTTTTGTGAAATAAAACCTTCCATCATGCGGTCCGCGGAAGAGGGGCGGAGAGCATTTATGCCTGTTAGAAGTGGATTGGGCTTTTTTGTGCTGTAGAGTGTACACATAGTCCCAGAATCCCAGACCCACAAACGACGAGCAAAGGCGTAGAGAAGGCAACGTCATGGCGTACGTACGTTGGACTCACTGCAACAGAGAATGAGTAGAGCGGAGAGAGCGACCGAACGGACGCGAACGTGCCACAAGGAATTAAATATCAGATGAGCAGTGAGCACTCTCTCTATATATACACCCAGAAAGAGAATATGAGCGCAGTATATTTGCTCTCTCTCTCTCACACACACACATTTGCGCTGTGTATCTGCTAAGCATATAGAAACCAGTTCAGGAACTAGATATCGGGAAGCCGTCTGCGAAGACCGCGAGGTGGACGACGAGGAATTCCACTGCGTACTGTGTGAGAGAGAGAGAGAGCCCACGATGAATAATGCATCGGATAGATCCAAGCTGATAAAATCACATTGAGTATGATGCTTCAAAAGCTTTTTGCGCTGCGCCTATATCATTAGGCTCGAGCCCACATAAAGTTTCCGCTTTCAAGGGTGGCGGTGGCTCGTGGCGGCCTGCCCCTCTCGTCATTTTGCAGCGCGCCTAAGCCAACAAAGGGAAACGCCGTCGCCATGGCCATGGCACTGGCCAAGTTGCGAGTGGACCACCGAGCTTGTGGCCCTTCTACTCACCGCATTGACAGCTTTCCCTGAAGCGACAACTGCACGAGCTTCATTCAGAACATGTAAAGCTCGCTGCTGTCTTCATCCAGGAAAGAGGAGGACATCACGCATCTTCCTCTGTTCTCGTGGACGAGAGCTTTTATGGGCGCGAGTCAGAGAGTCGATAGTGGGCGACAATCTTAGAGGTCATGAGTGTAAGCGTCTTGTGCAGTGCGAAGGGCTTGGATGGGAGTTCTTGAAGTCATTTTGATTGAAGTTCAGATGTCAACTAGTTGTTCCAAGTGGCCGAGAGATTCTCTTTCAGCTTTGTGCTCTTGGAAGGGACTGCTTATCGTAGATTGTTTTTTTTTTCTGAATTAAACAGGAAGTATAAAATTGATGCTACCCAAAAATTACAATCTCAAGGTAGACCCATAACAAAGCCCACAACAACGAAAGGGATGTCTCACAATAGGATAGAGTCAACATAATCACCAAGAAAAGTGATCATGTTACCTCTAGGTTTAGAATACATTCGAAGGAGCTTATCTCTCCACACATTGAAGTGGTTATTTTTTAATATTACAAAGGGGCTCTTAATATCCGATTGGGACTCATTACAAAAGGAAATACAGAGGCTGAAGATTTTCCTCATGCCGAACAAACAGTAGATTGTTGTATGAGTTTGCAAGACCTTTCTTTGATAGAGAGCCTTTTCTCCACCTTTGAGGCACCGTAATGATGCTTCTCCTTCTTCCACTATATTGCTTTCAAACAAAGAAAGCCGCAAACGCTTGCACAAGCTACAGCCGAGCAACAATGATGATTGAAGATCCAATCAAGAATACTCCTAATTCTCTTTTGCAATATCATGAATACATATCTAATTCTTGATTGAATACTTCTTCTGCATGTGTGTATATATATATATATATATATATATATATATATATATATATATATATATATATATATATATATATATATATATATATATATATAAGCATCGAGACATAAACAAGAAACATTTCATGTTCTTTTTTTAGATTCTTTAAACTGTGTTGAAAATCAAGATAAATCATTTTGTAATTTTCAATTCTTTTATAGAAATTTTCAACTCCATTAAAAAAGAGTTTAAAGATCATTTAGTTTTACAAAATGATACCTCAAATCAATATCATTTAGTTTAAATAAGACCAACCCCCCAATCGAAAGTATATAAATGTGGGAAAAGTATTCGAAGTATACCATACCATAATTTTAAATATATTGGTGAATTTTGGTGAGAGCTTCCATTGGAAATATAAAAAAATGGTACATTTGGATGATAATTTCCATTTGAAATATAAAATCTTAGGTGAGTTTTTGAGCCAACATCCCTTAAAAATATAGAAATGCTTGAGTATTTGACAGCATTCGCTATGCTAAATCATGTCTTTTGCTATCTTTCCTTTGTAATCATTTTCACTTTTGTTACCTTCATCTTGCATTCCTTGGTCTAAGTTTTCTTCAACTTCACTAACCATAGGGACAAACACATGCACAATGCACACACATCATAGATGCACACATAATGCATACACATGCACGCCCACATACACATGCACACTTGCATACATATACACATACATACACTTGAACATATGCATATCTATACACACATACATGAATGGTGCACACACATTACACACGTCTCTCTCTCTCTCTCTCTCTCTCTCTCTCTCTCTCTCTCTCTCTCTCTCTCTCTCTCTCTCTCTCTCTCTCTCTCTCTCTCTCTCTCTCTCTAAGACACTATGCTTTGCTATTCCCATCTTTGTAGGCCCAATTTTTCTATATTTATAGATGCCTTCAACAAGAGGAACAAGTCCTCAAGTTGGGCATATGGCACTCTTTGATGACATAAATCAAGCACATAATATTCTTCTATACTGAAATATATCAAAAACTTCCCATGTTTGTGTTCAGATTGTATTGACAGGCAACCCTTGTTGATTATTGACTTGATTACATAAAGGTATAATGACATTAAAACATTTGGGAAAAAAGGTGAATTCCGTTATCCAAACGGAACCCTTGAAGGATTAACTTTGCCATCCTGAAGATCAAACTCATTGGGCTTATCCTCTAACTCCTTAGCAAGAATTCTTCTCACTTTTCCTAACTATTCTTGCATTCTATCATGCATTACAACACACAAGATTAGAACCATAAATATTGTTTATTGGCTTCATAAATGACTTTAAAAATAAATCTATGAAATATAGTACTATGGCTAAGAAAGAATCTAGCCTTGGCATACATAGTGAGAACATGCCCAGGTAACAAGACCTCTTGGTGCTAAATTGCATCAACATTATTTGGAGTAGCTATGTGATCTGCAATTGCAAATAGCTTTTGCAAGATAAAGCTACAAACAATAACCCATCAAACTCAGTAAGTCAGCTGACATGTTGTGAAGAAACACATCACTTTAAGATGAGAACTGACATCAACAGGTGAAATTTTCCAATGGATGTCTCGAAATGCACAAAAATGTCATCTTCAATTACTGTTTCACCCACTTCCCAAAATGTAGTAGCCATTTAATACATTTCTAATATAGAAAGAGACTCCACATGAGGCAATATCATAATGGCTTTTGAGTTCATATAGTAGCAGCTAGCTCGTTCTCCACTCCCTCTAGTATGGGCCAAAATCTTTCACCTAAAGGACAACACTATAAGATATTGTGAAAATACTACATGGAGGAGGTGGAAATTAAGCCATCAAACTCAGCAATATATTATAGCTAGGCATTGAAGCTGTTTGAATAATCCAACTCATCTCACTTCTTCTAAGATGATATGTGCTCTTTGTACAACCAATTGTGTTCAACAACACCTCTTTTCCCACTATTATTTTCATCATATATGGATGACAAAAGTTCAAATATTTCTCTATCTCATGTGTGGGATAAAACCTGAAGAAAAGAAACACCAATTTAATCAGATCATATAGCCAAAAAGTTTCATTACAAATCGTAAACATAATAAAAAGTAGACCTTTAAGATGATCCCGACTGGTATAAGGAACTCCTGGAATCGAAAAAACCATTAGTTTCTTGAAAATCGAAACATAATGTCTCAGAATACAAAGTTTTTGAGTGCATACAAGTCATTTTTCTTGCTACTGTGTATTCCATTACATAAATATCCCTTGAGTGACAAACTTTTATCAAATTACTCATTTCTCTTAACAAAGGTAACATTCCTCCAACATAGAGAATGGTTTCCACATCACTTAACATTTGCAACAAATAATGAGATTTTCCTTTTTGTTTTCCTTTAATTAAATACATGATATTGACTACATTGATGACTGATTTATATTCTTCAAAAAGACATTCTATGGGTCTAATAAGTGAAATTCATCTGGTGTCAATATTTCTTTTCTTCCCTTAATTATCCAATTAGAGAAGCATTTAAACTCTTTAATGCACTTAGGACTTTTTGAAAAGAAAGCATATGCTTGGTGTACAAGATCTTCAACTTTTTGTAGAAAAACAAATTTAGATATGATTAGAAAATCCAAATTTGTATAGCGAAACATACAAATGTATACCTAAAGCATACGATTTATAGTTTCGTTGCAATTGAACACACAATCCATTTCTAAACCCATGCATAACTGAGCATCCATAACCACCAATGCATATTATGTTTTGATTAATATCATAAACTGACATTCCTTCAATATTTGAAATGGAATCTAAAACAAGTTGCACCAAAGAATTTCAAAGTTGCACTTTCCTTTAGTTGAAAAGAACCAATAAATTTGGATTTTCTTACATAGTTCTCCATATTATATGCATGTATACATATCGAAGAAGCGGAGTGCCTAGTTGTAACTTCGTCAAGTGAAATAGCAACAAAAGTAGCATTTGATAAACTTTTTTTCAAGTTAGATTTGATTACCTCTCCCATTGCTTCTGCAAACTGCCATCTTGAAGATTCCATCCAATATTGTGACAGAAAACATTGAATTCGTAATCCAATAAAATTCAATGGAACTCTCTACTTAGGATAATCGGACATTGGTTTTTCGATGTACAAGATATGTAGCACAATTGGAAATTGCATTAATATGCCTTGACTATCTGATTTGAGATTTCTCTCAAAAAGATGCATAAAGGATCTTTTATTCTCATTACTTTGCTCCAAAATTAATAAATGAGAATTATAGGCATCTACATATTGTAGATGCCTACATTCATCTTTTGTTTTCCATCTAACATTTTTTCCATTTTCCCTTTAACTTATACTTTCTCATACATTTTACCCACATGTTTTTCAATGGTATCTAATTTGAATTGTTACTTGACTTGATGACCTTATTTCTATGAGGAGATGATCTGTTAATTCCAAAGATGAGGTGGTGCTACAATAAACCTACTCTACACCTACCAATCTAGATTTAGAGAATTTTAGTATACTTCCTTAGCTTCAAAATGGTGCATATAAAACCACCAACTCCTTTGGAGCATCACTCTCAAATATTTGCATCAAAATAGATAATTTCTATATTCAAGAAATGTGAAGAATATTCAAGAAATTTCTATATTCAAGAAATGTGAAGAACCTTATATTTTGGGAAGAGAAGATCTCAGTGTTATGCTCAGAGCTCACAACCTAGTACGAATTGAACAAAGAGCTTTTGCATGCATCTAATTGAAGTGTTCAGCTAGTTAAAGCAAGTTATTTCATTAATTTAGTTGCACCTCTCAAGGAGAAATGAGTTTAGCAAGTCAAGGGGGTCATCCCTACTTTTGAGGATCTAGAAGGTATGCAAATAGGGTCAACTTCTCAGCTCCATATCTCAATATTTATTGATTCAAACTTGATGAAGTTTGATATTTACATACTGCAAATTTTAAACTAACTTACCCAAGTTAAAGTATAGAAAAAGATTGATTACATGGAGAGAAATGGATTTCACAAGTTCACTATAATGATGAAGATGATGGAGCATACATTAGAGAGAGATTTACTCAAAGAAATGTATTAGAATATGAATGCTATTACACATATGACATAGAGGGATTGTAGTGGACTAGACATGAATTAAGTAAGCTCAAAGTAGGCTTACTGATGTAGCTGAAATCCTCTCAGAAGTGCTCTGCTATTGTGTGACTAAAATTATGTGTATTTATACACATTGTTTGAATTTGAATTTTAAATCTTCTCACCTAAAAGTGATCCTAGACTTTAGGGATTGAATTGATTTGATTCTTCTACCAAATGATTCATGGTTTTAGCCTCCTAACTTCATGAGATTCTTTCTTCTCTTTGATATTTACCTTTATCCAAGATAAATATAATGAAATTGACAAGCATAAGTTCATATGTAGGTCTCTATGGGAAGAGACAAATATATGTGTAGTCCTTAATCCTTGGCAAAGCTCTTAGGCTTGCTAAATGTACCAACAAATCCCCCTCAAGCCTAAGATGCTTGAGTCTTTAATCCTTCAAGATTTCCTATAATCCAATCATTGATATGAATATGTTTAATTTGCTTCCATCCAAGGCCTTTGTCATCATATCTACACATTCTTGATGAGTTGATATATATGAGAGTTGAATCTCCTTGCTCATAATTTTCTTTCTGACGTAATGATAATGTACTTCAATATGTTTAGACTTGGCATGATAGATTGGGTTAGCAACAAGATGTAATGAGATAACATTATCTCCAAATGTATGTGGAGCAAAAGTGTTCAACCCAAAATCAGAATATAGGGATCTAATCTACATAGCTTCTTGTGTAGCATTTGCAAGTCCTCTATACTACACTTTTGTTGATGGGGGATCACTTGTGAGTTGCTTCTTTGAAGAAAATGAGATTAACTTTGTACGTACAAAAGTGAGGTATCCAAGGGTGCTTCTCCTATTATCTTTAGATCCTATCCAATCTACATCAGAAAAGAGTTTTATATCTATATCAGATGTATATGGATAGTATAGTCCTTCATTGATTGTGCCCTTCAAATACTTTAGGATCCTCTTGGTTGCTTCCATGTGAGGCTTCCTTGGAGTATGCATGAACTTACTCAATACGCTTACTCCATAAGAAATATCTACTCTAGTTAATGTAGCATAATTTAGGCTTCGAAGTAGACTTTTATAGCTAGTTATATCTTCAATTAGTTCTCCTTCATGGGCACTTAACTTCAAATTTACATCCATGGGAGTACCTGCAACCTTTGTATTCTCCATTTTAAATTTAGAATGCATATCTCTAATGTATTTCCTCTGTGTGAGGAACATACCTTTCTCTGTATATACTACTTCCAAGCCTAAGAAGCATGTGAGCAAACCAAGATCACTCATCTTGAACTCTTCTTTCATTTGAGCTTTAATCTTTCTGATTCCTTCTCCATCGTTACCTATTATAATTATATCATCAACATATACACATAGGTATATGACCTCTGAATGATTCCTCTTAATGAAGAGGGAAGGATATGCCTTGGTTACATTGAAACCTTTATCTTGCAAGTAAGTAACAAGTCTATGATTCCAAGCTCTAGGAGCTTGCTTCAAGTCATATAGAGCTTTCCCTTTTTTTCTTTGTGTATTTTTTAGCATTCATAACCTCTGATTCCGATTCCGATTCCGATTTCTATTTCAGTTTCTGGTTTCTATTCTTGTTCCAGAACCAGAACCTATGTTTACACCTACGTTTACTCCTACCTATGTTTACACCTAGATTTACTCCTTTGGCTTACTCCAAGTCATCAACTAAGGCATAGAACTAGGCATAACTAAGGCATTACTTTGGCATCTTTGGCACCCATGGCTCCCTTGGCGACTGTTGGCAGTCAATGGCCATGCGTGAACCAATTTTAATTTATGAGTGGTGTTACAAGGCCGACGGAGCGAGACAACCGCAACCGCAGAAGAAGGACAAACAAGAATTTTGGCTGAAATGACGGAGATGCAGGAAATTACGCAAGAGTCGGTAAATGAAGGATGCGAAAGCAATAAAAAGTAGGATGAAGAAGAAGAGAGAGAGAGAACTTCCGCCGCTCCGTCTGACTGGTGGGAGCAGAGATCACTGTGTAAGAAAGAGAAGGAGAGAACGTCCGCCGCTCCGTTGGGCTGGTGGGAGCAGAGATCACTGTGTGAGAAAGAGAGAGAGAGAACGTTTTGGATTGATAGTTGAGATGGGAGAGAAAGGTGGAAGAGAATTGCGTATGTGAAGGTTAACAGGAATTTACTCGAGAGAAACAGAGAGTTAGAGACGTCAAGAGAAAGCAAGAGTTCAATTGTTGTTTGTGTCACGATTGTTATTTTGTAAGTGCATAGCATTGCGTACTTCTTGAGAAGAAAGGTTAGTCGATATCTGCAAGAAACTGTGATACTATTCTCTGTAGTAGTGAATCTGATTAATGTATTGGGATATACCTCTCTTTGAGTACTCTGAATTAAGGGTTACAGTAGATGACGTTCAGTATACTGTTATATCATTTTTTTGACGGTATGTGTGCGCACTGTTGATAATAATTTTCTGGTATACACCATTTGTATAACGGATTGTGTGATTGAAGATGAATATGACGGTTTGGAAAGTGTAGTATCGTGAACCATTGAGTAATCTGTTGTGGTGTTGCAGTACTGTGTACGACGTTTTATTCTGTTATAATCAGAATATAGAATAAGATACGGTATATTCTGTCTACCTTTGTTGAGAGGACGAGGAAGATAACAACAACTTTGATGTTATAACTTTTAAATAGTAAGAACGATAGTATGGCAATAAACTGACGCACCTGATCCGTGTTAAGAACGATTTTACTGTTGTGAATTGTCCGCAAATCTATTTTGGATATTGATGAAGGATTAGATAAGATGTGGAATGATTAGATGGGAAAATAGTACAGGGCCTCTATCTAATAGACCCCTACCACTCCCAAGAACCCGAGGACCCGATAATACTCTTCCGAAAGTTGGATAGAAAGTATTATCGTTTAACATTGGCGATCCTGCTGGGGATGTGGCATTAAGATTGCCTGGTATTTTGTTCGAATTAAATTTTGTTGGATGGACAGTAGCAACAGAATCAGATTGTTGCAAGACTGTTCTGTTCGTAATACTATATGATCAGTACGGAAATGCTACATGCCGATTACTCGATCAGGTGAAAAGTATCCCAAGAATCACCAGTTAGGGGTATTAAGAACAACTCTGGGAGGTACTAGTGCAATTAGACCTGACCCAGTTGTCGAAAAAGTGATGAACAATAAAACTGATTCCGGTGAAATTACGATAGAACGTATTACATCTCTAGAACTGTTTGGTATCACTACGGTGCAGACTGTCGAAAATACAGCAATTTTGGAACCTACCAAGACGCAGTTGGAATCTAGTCTAAAAGTTTTCGGAATAGATTTAGATTCAGATACGATTAGAAACACTGTAGGGAAGGAAATTAATACAGGCGAATCAACACCGTATCCAGTCACAATTTCGAATCCTTCCGGTGGAATTTCGGTAAGAAAAACACAGTTTTTCGGTGACGACTCAGCAGTTTCGGCTGAATCTTCCGCTCAACTACAACGTTTGGAAGCAAGTCCTCCTACTCTGGATATCAAGGAGGAAGGAAGACTATTTGAAACAGAAATTCGCAATATAGGAAGTAAGCTAATTGCACCGGAAAGTGTGCCATTTGGTGAAACAAATTCCGGTAGTTCAGAAACTCAAAACAGAAATACAGAAGGAAGGTATAATACACTCACGATGAACGAACAACCGCAACGACAGTTAGGTCAACCCAGATCGGCTCCAACGGGAGTAACATACACAAAGTTTAGTGGATTTCCAGGAGATGATCCAGATGCTCACGTACGCACCTTTGAAATCAGTTACGCTGTCCTCAACCATCCACCGGACCCGGCATACAAAGCATTTGTTTTTCAATCTACACTTGTGAATGAAGCAGCAAGATGGCTTACTGAATACGATATTAATCATTTCGGTACTTATGAAGCAGTACGAGACGCTTTTTTGCAGCGATTCAGGCTGAAAAAGAATCCTGCAGAGATCTTTGATTATTTACAGAACAACAGACAGAAACCAAATCAAACTGTACAAGAGTATGCTACCCTTTTCAGAACACATTTAAGACAGTTACCCCAGGCTCATGATAATTTACCAGACGATGTTATTACACAGTGGTTTATCAATGGCTTACTTCCTCAACTTAGGCAAATCATGATTATAAGATGTGTAGGAGCCATGACCCTCGATGCAGTGATCGCAATGACCCTTCAGCTGGAAAACAAAGTTGGTGGATTTTCAGAGGATTTGGAATGGATAAAAACAAACAAACATGTGGCTGAAGATATAACTAAGCAAGTATATTGCACCACATGCAAGAATTCAGGACATACTAGTGCCCAGTGTGCGTTAAATCAGACCTATTGCGCCATCTGTAACATTGTTGGACATACCACTGAGAATTGTGCATACAATGCCAGAAGACAAGGAACAGCAACAGTTAATGCAATTATTCAGGAACAAGGGCAGCTAACCAATCAATATGTACCCCCACATTTGAGAAACAATCAACAACAAGGTTATCGACATTATCGAGGACAGAGGAACAATAACTATAATACACCGTGCTGGCAGAATGGACCACCACCGGAAAATCATAATTTACCACCACCACGATGTCATTTCTGTGGACAATTGGGCCATATTAGAAGATTCTGTAGAGATGCAGCGGAATATGACCAAAGGAAAAAGGAACGTCAAAACCCAATGGCCAATGTGGTAACAATCACACCTGTAGAGACGCAGGCAGCAGCAGTTCAAACTCGTTCCGGTAAACAATTGCAACCGGCAGCAGAATTATTTGAACCAAGGATACGTGAACAACACAGAATGTATAATAAAGCTAGTCAATGGACCACCGTAGAACCACCTGTTTTTCCAGAACTTACTCCAGTAATCCAGTCCCCGGATACGACACAAGCTCGTGCTGACAATACAGAAGCAGGTACATCATCTGCAGCAGAATTACCATCTTCAGACCAAGCTACATCTTCAACAGTTAAGGAAAATGCAAATCAATTGCAACCAGCATGGGATATATTGTCAAAAGCATCCATCACACTGCCTTTCGGGCAATTACTGGCATTAGTACCAGGAATACGCCAACAATTTCAACAGCAGTTTACTACAAAATCTGCTTGCATTCCGGCTACCGCAACAGTACAACCAGAGCCAGACTCTACGGTAGATCACTCAGTTCCTCTGATTACGGTATGGTTTAATAAACATCAAATCACACAAGTTTTAATTGATGGGGGGTCTGGCGTGAATATTGCCACTGCGTCACTTTGTAAGAAGTTGGGATGGACTAAGATAGAACCTGTTCAATTCTTTGTTAGGATGGCTGATCAATCTAGAGTCCATCCAGTAGGACTGGTCCGAGATATACCCATAACTTTGCAAGACACAACATTCAAGATGACCTTCATTGTTCTAGAATTGCCGGAATCCACCCTAGATTACAATCTACTTTTCGGCCGTCCTTGGTTGAAACAAGCCAAGGTAATTCAAGACTGGTCAGCCCAGGAACTTACGTTCAAAGATAAAAATCGCAAATGTGTTGTAAAGTTAGACGCGATACAACCCTGTGAGTTACATGCTCGGCCATATTTTGCCGAACCAGTCCATATGCTAGATGGGTTGTCCGATGACGAAGAAGAAGAATTTCTGAAGAATAATGTTGATTTAATGACATTAGGAACTATTGATCTACAGTCTGTTGTAGATACCTGGAATGCTTCAGTATGTACAGTAATACCCATTGACGAAGAAACTAAGGAGGAAGATACCATTTCGATTCACGATAATGAACTACAGCAACTTCTCGAACCATCAGCTAATACAGAGAAATATCAACAATTTTATGTTCCAAAAGACCAGTTAATTACTTATAATCTTGGAGATGAAGATCACCCTCGTCCTGTAAAGATAAAGCAAAACTTACCGGAAGCATTTCAAGCAGATTTAATTCAGTTACTCCAAGAATTTACTGACGTCTTTGCATGGGATTACAAAGACATGAAGGGCTTGGATCCTCGTATTTATCATCACAGAGTTATGCTAAAACCAGAAGCGAAACCGATAAAGCAAACCAGCTACCGGATGAACCCACATTATGCATCACAGGTAAAGGCTGAACTTGATAGGTTATTAAAAGTTGGATTCATAGTACCAATAGAACATGCGGAACGGATTTCACCGATTGTGATTGTACCGAAGAAAAACAAGCAATTGAGAATCTGCGTAGACTATCGGAAATTAAATGCTGCAATTGTATCGGATCCTTTTCCGATTCCCTTTTTGGATACTATGCTTGACAAAGTAGCAGGTCATGAGATGTATTCATTTCTAGATGGATACAGTGGCTATAACCAAGTAAGAATGGCTGAAGAGGATATACCAAAAACTGCATTTATTACAAATTGGGGTGTCTTTGCTTGTACAGTAATGTGGTTTGGATTGAGGAATGCACCAAGCACATTTCAAAGATGTATGCAGGAGATATTTTCTCCTTATCTCACCTCATTTATGCAAGTATACCTTGACGATTTTGCAATTTTTGGTAAGACGATCGCACATCTGGTACATTTACGATGTTGCTTTCAGAAATGTAGAGAATATAGATTGTGTTTAAACCCAAACAAATCTGTGTTTGCGGTTTCATGTGGTAAGTTACTTGGTCACATCATATCGGGACAGGGTATTCAAGTCGATCCTGATAAAATTTCAGCAGTATTAGAAGCTCCGGTGCCTAATACACCTAAAGAAGTAATGCGGTTTATGGGTCAAGTGAGATGGCATGGAAGACATTTACGGTGGCTTGCTCATGTGGCAATACCACTGAACAAATTAATTTCCAAGACTCCACGGCAATTCGAATGGACTCAGGAATGTCAGATAGCATTTGATCGACTGAAACAGTTATTAACACAGGTTCCCATTTTACAGCCACCAGATTGGGATCACCCATTTCACGTGTTCGTTGATGCATCTGATATAGCAATAGGAAGTGTACTGATGCAACAAACCGATAAATGGTTTAGACCAGTATACTATGCTAGCAGAAGATTAGCACCTGCAGAGAAGAACTACTCGGTAAC
The DNA here is from genome assembly GCA_020310875.1 of Ceratopteris richardii. Taxonomy (NCBI): domain Eukaryota; kingdom Viridiplantae; phylum Streptophyta; class Polypodiopsida; order Polypodiales; family Pteridaceae; genus Ceratopteris; species Ceratopteris richardii. The sequence continues at coordinate 176,620,457 of CM035420.1, read as the reverse complement.
AGAGAGGGACTGCTTAGGACTAGTGTATTCGGTAAAAAAATTCAGACATTACTTGCTGGGCCGAAAATTTACATTTCATGTCGATCACGCTGCACTTGTTTACTTGGTTCGGCAGCAACATATAGGTGGCCGCCTAGCACGATGGGTCCTACTATTGCAGGAATTCGACTATGATGTCACTCATCGGCCAGGTAGTTCACATGCTTTAGCAGACTTTTTGTCACGCTTAGATTCAGGTGAACCTCCGGTTGGCATAAATGATACAACGCCAACCATCTATACTTCAGAACCAACTACTGAGGAATTGTCGAACCAACCAATACCAACTACGTATTATGATCAGTTATTGACCTTCCTTTCGGATGGATGTCTACCTTCTGAAGTCCCTACAGCTACACGCCGAAAAATTGCAGTTTTTACTCGAAGATTCCGGTTAGTTGCCGGAGAACTTTATTATGCAGATCATACAGGAACCTTACTCCGATGTATCCCTACACATGAAGTAAACTCAGTCATCAATCTGGCTCACTCAAGTCCAACAAGAGGACATTTTGCAGCAGATCTTACTCACCGAAAAATTCTGCAAAGTGGACTTTGGTGGCCAACTATGTACAGAGATGTATTGGAATTTATCAAAACTTGTGATAGCTGTCAAAGAACTGGACAACCACTACAACGCCATTACTTTCCACTTCATCCAGTACTTCCTTTAGAACCATTTCAGAAGTGGGGTCTAGATTTTATTGGTCCAATCATACCTCCCGCGGTATTCAGTAACAACCGGTATATATTGACTTGCACAGACTACGCAACCAGGTGGGCAGAAGCATGGCCTTTATGTTCGGCTACAGCAGTTGCAGTAGCAAAATGTCTATTATCAGATGTTTTTCCAAGATTTGGATTGCCACTAGAGCTTGTTTCAGATCAGGGCACCCATTTTATGAACAATTTGATGAAAGCATTAACACAGTCGTTCCAGATCAGTCATAAATTCAGCTCACCATATTATCCTCGTGCAAATGGATTGGCAGAAAGTACCAACAAATCTTTGTTGAACATGCTTCAGAAATTGACTAGAGAAACACCGGAAAGATGGGATCAGTTGCTACCTGCAGTCTTATGGGCCTATCGCACAACATATAAGGTAACCACCGGCTTGACACCATTCAAATTAGCCTATGGACTAGAAGCAATCGCCCCAATGGAAATTGTAATACCAAGTTTAAGAGTAGCAATTTCTCAGAAGCTTCTACCAAAAGAGTCATTGGTATTTCGGTTGGAAACACTTAGAGAATTAGATGAGCACCGATGGCTCAGTTTCTTAACTATGAAAGAAATCCAACTAAGACAGGCCAGGACACATGACCGTAATTTAAAGACTCCAGTATTTTCGGTAGGACAGCTTGTTCTTTTTTACAATGCGAAGTCCAATAGATCAGCAGGAAAATTCAAGTTACGTTGGTTCGGTCCATTCAAGATTTCAGAACAAGTTGGTCCGGCTACTTTTCGATTGACTACATTGACTGGACAACCACTTCCAAAAGTGATAAACGGTTCTAAGCTACGGCCGTATCAAGTAACGTCACAGCTGCGATAACAAGGGTACACAGGGTACCGCAAGTTCTTAATTTTCTTTCTGTCTTTTAGTTCCTTTTTGTTTTAATTTGGTATAATCAACTGATAGTTACATTAGTTAATATTACCAAATCTATTAAGGAATTCCAACAGTACCAGGAAGCGGTGCAGAAACAGATACATGACAAAATGACCAATTTTTCGGCAATGAATGCCACTCTACAGAACGAAATTGAAGTCTTACGATCCAGAATACAGGTCTTGCAGGATTTAGAAAAACAGGTCTTAACTGGCGAAGGAATTAATCTGGATGCCACTTTAATGACAAAAATCGATATCGAAGCATTAAAACAAAAGTTGACCACTCATGTACATAACAGTTGGAAACTTTTTCGTCGCAGATGGTTGGCCATTACAATTCCAAAAATGGAAAACATACGCTCAGGTTTTGTCTCCCAACACGACCATGATTTGGTAGATATAATTAACCAGCAGAAGCAGCAGTTGGAACAACAAAAACAGAAAATAAATCAATTACAGAAAGAAATTTGGCAACAGAAATCTGGAACAGGTAGTCCCAAAAAACAAACACCCTCGATTGCAGATAATGATACCTCTGATAAAATTCAGGTCGATCTTGCGGGTTCGAGTCCACCGTGCGTGCCAGTGTTACAAGGCCGACGGAGCGAGACAACCGCAACCGCAGAAGAAGGACAAACAAGAATTTTGGCTGAAATGACGGAGATGCAGGAAATTACGCAAGAGTCGGTAAATGAAGGATGCGAAAGCAATAAAAAGTAGGATGAAGAAGAAGAGAGAGAGAGAACTTCCGCCGCTCCGTCTGATTGGTGGAAGCAGAGATCACTGTGTAAGAAAGAGAAGGAGAGAACGTCCGCCGCTCCGTTGGGCTGGTGGGAGCAGAGATCACTGTGTGAGAAAGAGAGAGAGAGAGAACGTTTTGGATTGATAGTTGAGATGGGAGAGAAAGGTGGAAGAGAATTGCGTATGTGAAGGTTAACAGGAATTTACTCGAGAGAAACAGAGAGTTAGAGACGTCAAGAGAAAGCAAGAGTTCAATTGTTGTTTGTGTCACGATTGTTATTTTGTAAGTGCATAGCATTGCGTACTTCTTGAGAAGAAAGGTTAGTCGATATCTGCAAGAAACTGTGATACTATTCTCTGTAGTAGTGAATCTGATTAATGTATTGGGATATACCTCTCTTTGAGTACTCTGAATTAAGTGTTACAGTAGATGACGTTCAGTATACTGTTATATCATTTTTTTGACGGTATGTGTGCGCACTGTTGATAATAATTTTCTGGTATACACCATTTGTATAACGGATTGTGTGATTGAAGATGAATATGACCGTTTGGAAAGTGTAGTATCGTGAACCATTGAGTAATCTGTTGTGGTGTTGCAGTACTGTGTACGACGTTTTATTCTGTTATAATCAGAATATAGAATAAGATACGGTATATTCTGTCTACCTTTGTTGAGAGGACGAGGAAGATAACAACAACTTTGATGTTATAACTTTTAAATAGTAAGAACGATAGTATGGCAATAAACTGACGCACCTGATCCGTGTTAAGAACGATTTTACTGTTGTGAATTGTCCGCAAATCTATTTTGGATATTGATGAAGGATTAGATAAGATGTGGAATGATTAAAGGGGAAAATAGTACAGGGCCTCTATCTAATAGACCCCTACCACTCCCAAGAACCCGAGGACCCGATAATACTCTTCCGAAAGTTGGATAGAAAGTATTATCGTTTAACAGTGGCAATAAGGAGTTTTATATTCACCAAGGAGGGAGGATTTGAACCCACAATCTCACTTTCACAAGGGAAGTGTTTTATCACTTCACTATCTCTTTGTGTTGTCACTCTAGTTCTCTTTTCTTATATTTAACACAACTTGCATCTCTTCTTACTTTTTCAATTCCCAAGAAAAACCCTTCCTTTTACATTTGAATTCAAGCAATCTCAAAATTGTTTTTACATATCTATCAAGAGGGTTTTGTTCTCTACATACTCATGGACGCTACGAATACCATGGAGGATTTCGGTAAGTCACCTCTACCTGAGGCAACACTTGTGCAAAAGCTAGAGTTCCTATGGCATGAACTTTGAGGTGCTCAGAAGGAGATCCGCCAAAGTGAAGAAGTACTTCGAAAGATGCAATCTGATGAAACCAACCTTACAAGGGTGGTAAAAGTGATATTCTCTACCCAATCAGATGGCATACATTCCAAGATTGGTGTTAAAAATTACTAGTTTCTATGGTTTGATGCCGAAAGGATAGCCCTTTAGTTCTTTCATGGTTATCATAGTTTGATAATTTCTATACTAATGAAACATATGTTGAAAGTGAAAAAGTTGAATTTTCCACTAACTATTTAGTAGGAAAAGCTCAACTCTAGTGGAATGTCCTGCGTGATAGTAGAGATCATCCAACAACATGGAAGGCTATCCAAAATAAAGTGAAGGATTCTTTTCTTCCTCCTCAATATCATTTACATGTTCGACGTGCATGGACAACCTTTACATGGAAAGAGGGTGACACGGTCACTACCTACATGGAGCGGCTCTCTATTTCAGAGATTGATGATGTTTTAGGTAGGGAGTGGGATAGCAAAGAAGTTCAAAAGCTAGGTGACATCATTTTATGTAAAGTTAGTCCAAATTCTCTTTCAATCTCATATCAGATATCTTGACAATCTCTGGTTTTAGGATATGACTAAAGAAGGTGGAAAAGAAAGCTTCGACTCTACATAGCCTTGGACTCAGAGGAGAGCTGTCCAGAATTTAAGTTAGAAGTATTGATTCATCCAGATTTTCAATCTAGGAAAATAATTGTCACTGCAAATTGGAAACTCAAAAATGTAAGGGAGCTCCTGGAATACCTTGATGAGGTATCATCACAAATCAAATTCTCAATTGATGATGCAATAGTTAACATTAGATAAGAGAAAAAATTATCTTGCATAACTTGCTTGCCACCCAGGGTGATCAAGTTCCAACCCATAAGATTGTAACAAGTCTAAAAAACGTCGATTGAATAGAAACCAAAATATTCTTACATAATATATCTCCTTCTTTAAGAAGCTTTTTTCCATACTTCGATTGATTTTTCTTTGCAGGGGGTGACTAAGTATGTGACTGATTACATCCCTTCAATTATGTCTTTTTATGGACTATATTCATATTAGCATTTTTTTTGTTTAATTTCAAGATTTTGATGAGGTTTCTATTGTGCAATGATTATACAGGAACTTGCATGAGAAAACTCTAGGTGACTCAAGAATATAAACCAATAAATTCTTACATAATATATCTCCCTTTTTAGAACCTTTTTCCATACTTCCATTGCTTTTTCTTTGCAGGATGGTAACTAAGAATGTGACTCATTACATCACTTCAATTATGGCTTTCTATGGACTATATTCTGATGACGTTTCAATGGTGCAATGATTATACAGGAACTTGCCTATGAGTAAATTCTAGATGAACAATACTTTTACTTTTCAATAACTAGTTTCAATTTAAGCATTTGAGTCTATCCAAGGTGCACATTAGAAATTCTCTAGGCTTGTTTGGCCTCAAGGTATGCATAAGATGAGCATTTAGGCTTTGACTGATGAGCAATACCAGATTCCATGTGAACTCATCTTATGCATAGTTGCCTTGAGAGGATGGTATGACAAAATGGAAAATGACACGACCGATACAAGCGATACAGGCCATCCAAAATTCTCTGATTGCCCGTATCACATGTATTGGTCGTGTCATAAAACCTTCTGTATCCTCCTCACATTTAACTTTTCAACAAGAATAAATCAAAAACACAAAATAAACATTTTGATGATGCTTGAACCATCAATGAAGTTACTTTTGCTTAGTTCTCAAGAGGATCAATTCAACATTATATTACTCAAGGCATATAAATATAATTACAATGACCATCTCCCAGATGAAGACTAGCATAATTACATACAATTTGTACATAAATAAATCTTCTAACATCTGTTGGTTACACATTATATTACAATCTTACATTCAAAAAATATAATGTTTCACCCTTCTTTTCTGTCCTTTTTGGAGCCCTAACCTTTGCGCTACTTGTGGTCCTTTTTGGAGCCCTCACCTCTACTCTTATTCTTTGGCCCATGCTTCAATGGGGAGTGAATAAAACCCTTTCTTCTTTTCTTCAAACTTATTTTTATCTAGTGGTGGTGGAGGTGAGTCTGGATCATAAGGGCACATTCCATGTTTCAGAATGGCATTTATTGCTCTCTTCTTGATAACGATGACCCATGCATCTGGATAGTCTAACAAGTTTAACTCAGGACTATAAAACCTTCTTTCCAAGAACCTTATTGCATTTGCAATCACTCCCCAGCCGCATGTGGTGGTCTTTGTGTAATGGCACATGTATTTAAATGTATCCAAACCTTTTTTCTTCATTCAATTTAGGAATTCGTGGAAAGTTCTGATCAATATGCATTTTGAGAAGCTTAGCAGCATTGCAAGGTAAACTTGAATTCAAAATGGATGGCAAGGCGTTAAAATAGAACACAAAAAATGTAAGGCAAGGCTTACACTTTGAAGTTTCCATGTTGTGATTGGAGGGAATTCATGAAAACTGCTTGATATTCATTTAAGTCAATGATAATAATACTCGAGTGGCCCTAGACAATGAGTGGCATGTAAAAGTAACTTCTCTATTGAAAAGAATTTTACTTATTTCAAAATGAAGATGAATACTTACTTTTCAATATAGGGGTAGATAATATATTCTACCTCTTCTATAAAATTCTTTAGAAAGAATTTCACATCTCCCTGCTTGTGCAAAAAGCACTCAGTCACAAGAGGATCTATGATGAAAATTTTTCTTGAAACTGCTTCCTCACATTGTTGCAGAAGGAGCCTAGAATTCAAGGAATATAAATTCAATATAAGAAATACCAAATTAAGGAAAACATGAGCATTTTATGGCCTGTAGATAATACTTGAGTGCAATATTGACTACACTATCAGATATTTCAACATTGAACTCTCTCAGTATTTTGTTGTCTTCTGGTCTTATATCAAGCATAAATTCCTCTTGCCATGGCATTGCAGCATTTACTATCACCTACCCATCTCCTTTTTCAGAAGTTCTTTATTTTCCTTTTGCAGCTTTTGAATCTGGTTCAGGATAACATTTTCCTCTGACAACAAACCCTACTTTTTCTTCTCCTCCTCACAATTTGCTTCATTTCTTGTTTCATGATCATGAGGAACCTGAGGTGGACCAATCAATTACAATTGATGAATTAGGTGCTCGTGCTGGAGGTATATTGAGAATATCAAAGAACTTTTGATCATGGTTCGCAATAGGCACAATAGATTTTATCAAACTTATATCTGAGCCTTGATACAATCACATAATCTTTTGCCATCAATGTCACCTTGTGACAATGAGCATCATTCATGAAGTCGATTGCAAAGTCTTCTACAACTTCTTGCAAGCATAGAAGAGCTTGAGTTTGCCACTTCACATTTACCAAGGACGTGGTCTTCATCATGGAACAGAGATTCGCTAAAATTTGCTTGACAACTCTCATGAAAGGAAGTCTAGGGATCAGGAGTCCCACATACTTTTGAGCCTTTCTTATCTCCCTCAAAGACTTAACATGGTAACAGAACCTTTTTTTTTTAATACTTGTCTAATGCATTAAGGCCCTAACTAGTGTCTGGGGAGAAGGTCCATTGTCATCTTGATTCTGGCCATTTTGCTCTTGATCCTAAGGGTACAACTTCCTTGCTCTCTTCTTTGTCCTAGCCATAACCTACATAAAAAAAGAGTTTAAAGCTTGGAAGAAATTTAAAAAGAAAAAAAACTAATGTAAAAAGCCTTTCACAAAGCACTCAAGAAACACGATCGATGCAAGCAATAAGGGTCATCCGAAAATCCCCAAATGTCCCTAATCGCTTGTATCGGTCGTGTTGTGAAATGGTTGATTATGGAAGAAATTAAAAAAAAAAACTAATGTAAAAAATCTTTCACAAAGCACTCAAGAAACACAATCTATACAAGCAATTAGGGTCATCTAGAAATCCCCGGATGTCCCTAATCACTTGTATCAGTTGTTGGTGCATGAAAACCATCAATTGATGTTTTGGATGAAGGATTGAAGTCAAAGATTGAAGAAAAGATTAGCCTATGAAGCTTGAAGATAGTGCACATTCAGGAAATAAAGACTTGTATACATATGTACATTAAACTTATGGTTATCTCACTTATACCTTTGTTATGGTCATGAGCTTGTACATATATGCCTATATATACAAGTAAAAAGTCGGGACAAGTATGAGAGAGCATGAGATATGAAGAATTAGAAGTTTTAAGAGTCATTGGACACTTTACAAGTGAGGAAGATCTCTCTCATCATACAGATGTAAAGTTCTCTGAATAGAAGAAAAAGTTACGCCCGATATTTTGTTGTGTTCTCCTTCTGTGTTTGATCATTTCAAGAATCCTTTTGTAGATGTCTAATTCCATATTTAATGCTTCTATATTTGAGAGCCTAATTGTAAACAGGCTAAAAGAATTATGTGTAGGAACATTTGTATGTGAAGAAGTGATAAGTGTCTTCTGAAATAGGCACAATCTCGATGGTCAAACAATTGATCAGTTTTCAGTGCACAGTGTAAAGTTTTGCACAAATGAGGAATCAAAATCTAAGTTGAAATATAAGCCATCTATGGCTAAAATCATTTGATTAAACGGGTTGTAGTTTGGGAGAACCATGCATTAGAAGTTGTAGGTGTCAAAGTCGACTATACAGGAGAACAGTTCCAGACATAGGTAGATTGTTTGGATCATTTCTCAAGATCTATGAAATCTTTTGAATGATTTCAATTGGAGAAGGTGCAAAACCTATAGACAACAACTTTTCCAAAGTTTCATGTGAAACTTTACACATTTGATTAGTCAATGAATGAGTATGTGCAGCAGAGTGACTCTCTTCACAGTTAGTTCAAAATTTTGATAATCTGGTATTGGTCCTCCAAATTGGTAGAGGTTTTGAGTTATTCTTGATATAGAAGTGTTCTAACATCAAGGATAAATTGTTCTTTTGGACATTAACACTCTCCATCAGGGGAGGAATCAATACTACAAAGTCAAGGAAGGCATCTTTATGGGCAGAGTTCACTACATTCAAAAAGAAAGCTTCTCAATCCATTTCTGATTATGTAACAAGAATGAAGGATATTGCAGATGCATTAGGATCAGTTGATGAAGATATTGAGGAGGATAAATTGGTAAGGCAAATCCTCACAGGTTTGAGAGGAGATGAGAAATGGAAGCCATTCATTTTGTCTACTGAATTTTCATTAGATCATTTCACTCGTGATTTAAATCAGTTGCTAGGAAATATGTTAACTTTTGAGTAGGATGTCAAAGGCGATGGTGATAAGAGTGCAGGTCAAGCAATGTATTCAAAAGATAAGAAGAAGAATAGCAAAGGCAAGCAACAATTAAATGAAGAAGAAGGTACAACTAGCCAAGCCAACTTCCTAAGAGGAAGAGGGGGTGGCAAAGGTAGAGATAGAGGAGGTGGCAAAGGTAGAGGAAGAGGCAGAAGCAATAAAGATGAGCCAAAGCTTGTTGGATTTCTCTCAAGACAAATCATTTAGCTCATGATTGTTGGCATAATAATCAGAATAATGGAGGATATAGTCAGAACTTTAATTCAAGAGGAAGAGGTGGTAGAAACCAAAGAGGTAATTTCAGAGGGAGAGATAGTAGAGGTTACTTTGGAAGAAATGCAGGTAGAGGTTTCCAAAGTCAATCCTACAATAATACCTACTACAATTATGCTTCAGATCAGAAAGAAGATTCAACCTTAATCATGAATGCAACTTGTGAAAGACAAAGTGAAGACCAAAGAGTCTTCTACATTGACTCAGGGTGTAGCAATCACCTGAGTGGTAATATAGCCTTGATGACTGATTTGGAGAATAAGGTAACTAATCATGTAGTTCAAAGAGGTGATAATACAAAGCACAATGTGAATTCAATTGGATCAGTGAAGGCCAAGGATGGAAGTACTCTTCTGAGTAAGGTCTTGTATGTTCCTACAATTCCAAAGAATCTGATAAGTGTAGGGCAAACTATTGAAAAAGGTTATGAAGTAAGGTTCAATAAAGATGGAGCTTTTGTGGAAGACCCTAGAAGTGGGTATAAACAAATTGTTTCAGGAATGAAAGAAGGAAGACTCTTCACATTGAAGATTCAAGGTATAGTTGGTCATGCCTTGTTTACCTATGGAGGACATAAGATCTCCGAGCTAGATCTTTGGCATAAAAGGCTTGGACATTTCAATGAAAGGGGTATTAAGGATATGGTTAACAATGGTTCAGCGCTTGGATTGCCTAATGTTGCAGGTCAACATATGACATATAGATGTGAGGCATGTCAATTAGGTAAGGCTCATAAGCAATGATATTCTAAGCATGGTTTCATGTATTCAGAGAAGCTTGAGTTGGTACACATAGATGTGTGGGGACCACAAAGGATTTCAATATTAATGGTTCAAGATATTGTGCGATTTATGTTGATGATGCTACTAGGTGGATCACTATGTATGTGATCAAAGATAAATCAGAGTTATTCAATACATTTAAACATTATCATGTGTATGCAGAAAGAATCACAAGTCAGAATTGAAGAGACTAAGGTCAGATAGAGGGGGAGAATATTTCTCTAATAAGTTCAGTGATTACTTATGGAATGTAGGTATAAAAAGGGAAGTTACTTGGAGTTACTCTCCTCAACAAAATGGTGTAGTAGAAAGGAGAAATAGAACTCTTTTTGAGTTTGCAAGATCAAAGGTGAAGGAGAAAAATTGTCCAAACTAACTGTGGGTTGAGGCTGTAAATATAGCTACATATTTGGTTAATAGGTTACCATGTAAAGCTTTGTAGGGTATAACACCATATGAAGCTTGGTGGGGTAACAGACGTACCTTAGATCATTGCAAAGTGCTTGGATGTTTGGCTTATGCATATGTGCCATCTCAGTTGAGACATAAATTGGAACCTAAAGCTGAAAAGTATGTGTTCATTGGATATGATGATAAGCAGATGGGATATAGGTTGTGGAGTCCATCCACGAAGCAATTCATTGTATCAAAGGATGTTACATTTGATGAGCAAAGTACTTGGTATGCAGGTACAATCAATAATCATGCAGGTCATGAAGAAGTTTTGAATCAGAAGAAAGGTAAATCAAAGGTTCAGATATTTGATGAAGAAGAGAACAATGAAGTACAAGTTGAAGTTGAAGAAGTGCCAAGGTTTGATCCAGAATGTGATGAACCAGAAACTTCAAGAAGTGGAGAACTCAGAAGGTCATCAAGACACAAATGGAAGCCTACAAGGTATAGCTATGACACTTCTTTTCTGACTACTAAAGACTATGCTTACATGGTGAAAGCAGATGAAGACCCTTCTACATATGAAGAGGCAAAAGGTAAGAAAATTGGGAGAAGGCTATGCAGCAAGAGTATGATGCATTGATGGAGAATGAGACATGGGATTTGGTTCCTAAACCAAACAGTCAAAAGATCATTGGATGCAAATGGGTCTACAAGACAAAGAGGTATGCAGATGGAAGTGTTTCTAGGTATAAAGCTAGACTTGTTGTGAAAGGGTGTGCTCAGACATATGGTATAGATTATGATGAGACCTATAGTCATGTGGCAAAGATGACAACCATAAGGACACTCGTAGCAATTGTTGCATGTAAAGGTTGGAGATTATGTCAATTAGATGTGAAGAATGCTTTTCTTAATGGTTATATTTCAAATGATGTTTTCATGGAGCAACCACAAGGGTTCAGAGATAAAAGGTATTCAAAATATGTATGTAAGCTTAAGAGAGCTTTGTATGGTTTGAAGCAGGCCCCAAGGGCATGGAATTATAGACTTGTAAAGTTATTGAAGCAACCTGGTTTACAAGTATCTAAAGTAGATAGTAGCTTGCTTATCAAAGCAAGTGATGATGGGTTCATTTACATGTGCATATATGTTGATGACATAATTCTTATAGGTACAGATGAGAAGGTCATACAAAGTCTCAAGAAGAAAATGGAGAAAGAGTTTAAGATCAGTGACTTGGGAGACTTGTCATATTTCTTGGGCATGGAAGTCTCATATACTCAACATGGAGTATATGTAACTGAAGAAAGGTATTTGAAGAACTTGTTAATCAAGTTTAAAATGGAAGATTGAAGGGTAGCACCTACTCCAATGGAGGTGAATCACAAATTGAGCAGATATGGAGGAGAAGAATTCAAGGACATGAAGCTATATCAAAGTCTGGTTGATACACTAATCTATGCAACATTAACTAGGCCTGACTTATCATATGCAGTTGGAGTGTTGTCGCAATTCATGCATTGTCCTAGGAAAGAACATTGGGTTGCAGGACAAAGAGTGTTGAGATACATTAAGGGTACACTCAAAGAAGGTTTGTATTATGGTTTTACATCAGATACAAACATCAAGAGATATAGTGATATAGATCGGGTAGGTAATCTTGATGATAGGAGATCAACATATGGATACTTGTGTTATGTGGGATATAAGTTAATCTCTTGGTGTTCTAAGAAGCAACATACAATTGATTTATCATCTACACAGGTAGAGTATAAAGGTATGGTTGAAGCTGCAAAGGAAGTCATATGGTTGAAGACTCTCATGAAGAGTTAGTTGCTAATCCTGTTTTTCATGCCACGACTAAACACATTGAGATTCAGTATCATTTCTTAAGAGAAAAGGTGATTGATAAGGAGATTGAAGTCATACCTACTTCAACAAAAGATCAGATTGCAGATATGCTAACCAAAAGCTTGGATGGACCAACGCTCTAGAGATTTAAAGACATGGCAGGTATAAAGAAGATAGATAAAACCTCAATTGATGATTGAGGGGGAGCTATTAGTGCATGAAAACCATCAATTGATGTTTTGGATGAAGTATTGAAGTCAAAGATTGAAGAAAAGATTAGCCTATGAAGCTTGAAGATAGTGCACATTCAAGAAATGAAGACTTGTATACATATGTACATTAAACTTATAGTTAGCTCGCTTATACCTTTGTTATGGTCATGAGCTTGTACATATATGCCTATATATACAAGTAAAAAGTTGGGGCAAGTATGAGAGAGCATGAGATATGAAGAATTAGAAGTTTTAAGAGTCATTAGACACTTTAGAAGTCAGGAAGATCTCTCTCATCATACAAATATAAAGTTTTCTGAATAGAAGAAAAAGTCGCGCCCGATATTTTATTGTGTTCTCCTTCTGTGTTTGATCATTTCAAGAATCCTTTTGTAGATGTCCAACTCCATAGTTAATGCTTCTATGGTTAATGTTTGAGAGCCTAATTGTGAACAGGCTGAGAGAATTATGTGTAGGAACATTTGTATGTGAAGAAGTGATAAGTGTCTTTTGAAACAGGTGCAATCTCGATGGTCAAAGAATTGATCAGTACTCAGTGCACAGTGTAAAGTTTTGCACAAATGAGGATTAAAAATCTAAGTTAAAATATAAGACATTTATGGCTAAAATCATTTGATTAAACGGGTTGTAGTTTGGGAGAACCATGCATTAGAAGTTGCAGGTGTCAAAGTCGACTATACAGGAGAATAGTTTCAGACATAGGTAGATTGTTTGGATCATTTCTCAAGTTCTACTGAATCTTTTGAGACGATTTAACTTAGAGAAAGTGTGCAATCTATAGGTGACACCTTATACAAAGTTTCATCAGAAACTTTACACATTTGATTAGTCAATGAATGAGTTATGTGCAGCAGACTTTTCTGAGTAGTGACTCTCTTCACAGTTAGTTCAAAATTTTGATAATCTGGTATTGGTCCTCCAAATTGGTATAGGTTTTGAGTTATTCTTGATATAGAAGTGTTCTAACATCAAGGATAGCTTGCTCTTTTGGAGATTAACACTCTCCATCATCAGTCATGTTGTAAATGGTTGATAGAGGAAGAAATTTGAAAAGCAAAAAAACTAATGTAAAAACCCTTTCACAAAGCACTCAAGAAACACGACCAATGCAAGCAATTAGGGTCATCCGGAAATCCCCCGATGTCCCTAATCGCTTGTATCAGTAGTGTTGTAAAATGGTTGATTCTGACAATCGATCCAAGCTATTAGCGGCATCCAAAACTTCCCGATGCCCCTAATCGCTTGGATCGGTCGTGTACAAGCTCTTGTGATCAATCATACCTCACACAAAATGTGCTCTGTGGAAAAATTTGAAAAGCCCGAAAAAAACTCAAAGACAATGGCAAGCTGGCGCTAGCAAAGAGTTCACAAAAAAATTAAAAAAAGTGGATAGAGGAGCTTAAATAGGTCTGTGGAATGAGATGACCATTGGTGACACGTGGAAGCCTATGATTGGTCCATGTCATCTAGCCATTACGAATCCCAACATACAATGCCACATGGCATCATTTGAGTGGGCCATGTCATCTAGCTATTACGATTCCCAATGTCCACTTGCCATGTGGCACTTGTTGATTGGTCCACATCATGTGATCGTTACCCAATCCTCCTTGACTATAAATACCAATCCCCTTCACCATTTCACATTTTCAACCTTCATAGAATTTCTCTCTTCATCACCGTGCATACTTATGCTTCATACCTGATACGACCCGATACAAGCGATTACACGTGTTTGACCGGCCTTTGACTAGCTTATTTCGCTTGCATCGGTCATGTTCTCCACTAGGGCACACTAGAATAACTAGAGCTGAGATGGAGGAAAAGAATGTGATCCTAAGTGTTTCTCCATATGAGAAACTATTGGATTTCATGGTTCAAGAGGGTTTAAGAGTGGATTACTTTCCATATGCAATGAGGATATTCAATCCCAACATAGATTTTGAAGTACTTTTGGAGAAAACAAAAACCTTTCTGAGGGATGAGTGGGAGAGCTTCCTGGGCGTGTTCAATGGAAAGGAGCTTATTATCTCTAGAAAAGCCTATATCCATCCACACATATTTGGAAAGAATCCATTGGATAGGGCAAAAATCACTAGAAAGTGCAAAAGGATATCCCCTTTGCGAGGAAAGCTAGATTTATGCCCAGAGCATGAAAGGGACTACTCTTTGCTCCCCTTGAGCATTGGCTTCTTGATATGGCTTGATCACATGTCAAATGACAAGGAGGAAGAATGTGTTCATGTTGAAGAGAAAGAGCCATTCCTTGAGCTAACACTTGAGGGAAGCTCAAAAACTATGAAAGGTGTCATGGAGATTGTTGAAGAGATCAATCTCCAAGCAGAAGAAGAGCAGGACAAGAATTTTGATGTGCTACTTTTGAAGTAGAGAATGCAATAAGGGAGCCAAAAGAAGATGTGAAAGTTTCTGAGAAGTCCCTTCTTCTCCCAAATCTACCATTTTATTACATCTCTAGTAAGGAATTTATTCCACTCTATTACATTCATGAGCTCTTCAACCTAAGGGAAGAATACTACTTTGCTGTTATAGCTGAGTCAGAGGAAGTTGCAAGGAGATTTATCAATGAGAAGGGAGAAAGAAAAGAAGAATTTATGCGTCTCGATTTAGCATTGTCAAATGAAGAATTCCAAGATTCATTAGAAGCTCTTTCAAGCTACTTTGAAAGAGCTATTTCAGAGAAGCCAACACTTGCTCATGAAGACTTTGATCAACATTAGAAGGATCTTCGAATATACTCATTTGGGCGTGGCTATTCATTTTTTGACGTTGTTGAGGATAAACGAGCCATATCTATTGACTCATAAGAGCTCATTGAGGAGGAAGATGACGTAAATGTATGTAAAACAAAGGTGTGTTAGAGGCGATCGATTCAAGCGATTAGGGTCATCGGAGAAGATCTGATGAGTCTTATCGCTTGAATCGGTCGTGTCTATGACTTGCATACAGCATTGATAATAAACATCTAATTGTGTGTAAAAATACTATTTTTATATGTTTGTATAAAGTTTAGGGTGAATAATCAAACACGATTGATACAAGCAATTTGGCCCATCTGATATTCTTTGATGACCCTAATCGCTTGAATCGGTCGTGTCTCATGCTTTGCTTCTACTTGTGTTTCCAGTTATTTCTATGACTTTAAAATTTTCCTTGGACTTCTTCTGACCTACGTTTTTTATTTTTTCCACAGTTAGCAATATTGGATGAAGACAACTACCTTGACAGGGGGAAGGGAACAAGGAAAACCATAGAGGAGAAAGGAAACACAAAGTTGGATATTCATTCAGTGATCCAATATCTTCCAAAATTAAATCCAGAATTATTTTGTGTTATTCATAAGCACTATAGTGAAGAGCCAGATTTTGCACTATTCTCCTTGAGGACTCTTTCAAGATACATGGGCTTTATTTCAATATCCTTTAATGCATACAGAGTTTTGCTACTTGAAAGAATAGCTACATTTAGAATTTTTGGATATGCCCACCTTTGTTACTCAAGCTATGCAATGGCTGTAGGGGTGTCATATGTTAAAAGTATTACTGGCTACAAGAGAAAAGAGTACCTCAGCTACAGAGGAGATTTGTCAGAGCCAAGCTCATTTGATCTATTTTTCTCTAGTGACAGTCCTATTTATCTGATGATAATTATATTTTGCATGAGCTCTTTTGTAATTGTCTTCTCAAGAATCAATCAAAAAGCTCTTTGAAGGTAGATTTGCCAAATCCAAGCTCATTCAAAGGACTCAAAATAGATGTACATACATAGACATATTTCTTTTCAAAGCTTATTACATCATGAAATGTACATACATAGACATCTTCATTTCTCAAAGAAATAAAATACATTGCAAATATTAAGGCTTCCTTTGGAAGGTAATCTTTTTCATTTTTTCATATTGATCCATGATGTTTTTGTCTCGTGATAGTCCTAATCTTTTGATGAAAATATTTGGCATGAGCTCCTTTGTAATTGTCTTCTAAAGAACCAATCAAAAAGCTATTTGAAGACATTACTTTTTTTTACTCCTCCTTTCCTTGTGCACCTAAAGAAGCTTGTCCTTGCTTGATAATGAGATTTTTCCATGCCTTGGGTGTTCCATATGGCAATTGTGTCCTTTTCTGCAAAGAATGCACCATGCACAAGAAGAGTATGTTGGAAGAATAGAAGAGTTTCATCAGATGTTTATTTCAATTGAAGAAAAATAAATTGAGTAAATTATCTTTGAAACTCACCAAGTAGTATGTTATGTCTTTGGCACTCCATGCCTCTATGATGGTTTCTATAAGCTCTGTGGTCGCCTTTCTGAAATCTGTCACATACCTATTTGATGTTACCTGCTGCTTCATGATCTTTAAAAAATTATCTAGTTTGACTCACACCTCCATTCTCTTTTTTGCTATTTCTGGTTTGCTTTTTACATTAGTCATGAACTCACATTAATTTTTCCAGTAATTCCACATGGCATTTAGTTGTTTTTCATCATGGTCGTTGAAGAATCTCCTTGCTTTTGCACCTCCCATTGAGACATCCTGTAGTACATTACCTGTATTTTGTGAAAGCTTTGGATCTTTTCTTAGATGAACATCACCACCATGAAATCCCATTTCTGAAAGTAGAGATTCACATTTTTTTTATGCACTCATCTGCAAGAGTTGTAGGCTTGATAGAATATGCATAATCCAAGTGGAGACGGACCAACTTGTCAATGATCCTTAACTTTGCATGTAGTGTACATATGTGTACATTTGTGAATGCTATTGGAAGTATAGGATCCCAAATCATGGCAGAAGATGAAGTTATGAAGAATTCTTGTGCCTGGACTTTGCATGCAGTACAAGCAAGGGTACTTAGAATTTGCTCCCCCACTTATACCAAACATGCATTTGAGCATCTTTAGGTCTCCACTCAAATGTCACTCAAATTTAAAGTTTTCGTAGTCTTCGACATTTTAAAATTCTCCTACATGATGCCTCTGAACAACATTTGGAATGTTTGTCTATGAGAATAACCATTTAAGTGTTTTATGGCTCTCAGATGGAACTTGAGCACAATCAACCCACCATAACTCCATTTCTGATTGTACTTTGAGAGATGGAGTATCCAGTTTCCCAAGTCTATGGTCCAAAGCCCTATTCATCAGTGCAATGCTTATTCTCTCCATCTTTTGATGTTTTTTAAGTTCAGCTTCATCAAGTTTGATTACAAATCTCAATAGACCAGAACATTCATGTTCTTTCATATTATAGAATTATACCATGTACTTTTGAAGTCTTATTATATCTATCCATATATTGTTAAATGCATTGTAAGTGAAATGTAACTTTTGTTTTCCTACTTCGTAAGGCATGTTACCATGAATATGTTTATATTCACCAAATACTGAGGTGATCTTCTTATTCAAACAGAGCTGAAACTTTCCTACATGATGGGGTCTAGGCAATCCAAAGCTTTTAAATTTTAAAAATTCACACCAAACTTTTGAAATTGCTCTATAACCATTCCTACTCACTCCAACACCATCACAGATATCCTGAATTTGAGATGGTTCTAGCAGCAAATTCATGTCTATCATGAGTTTTTGGAAAATAAAACATTTCAAGCATGTATTTTCTTTCAGTTTCAATAGTTTTAAAACATCATTTTGACTCATAATTTCATTACAAAAATGTACGTGCTCAAAATTGTTCAACATATTGAAACCTAACACATTTGTCACATGATCTCTTACAATTTTCATTCTTTTCTTCTTTTGGCCAGATTTTTCAATCAAATCGAGAAAAGGTGTTACTCGTTTTGACCCCATTCTCAAACTTATAGGAGTTTCTTTGATTTTGTTGAAAGATTCTAACTAAGATGATAAAGTGGATAATTTGTATAACTACCTCATATGTAAATCTCGTTGATCTAGTGTGCTTTGTAATAGTTTATGCATTGTACATAACTCCTTGAAATCTCTGAGAGCCTTGAACAATAGCCTCGTAAACCATTCTCACCATCTCCCACAAATCTAATCAGATCATGAAGATTATGAAAAGGGGGATACCTTCTAGTTTGTGGATCAGTTGGATAAATAGATCCATTTGCCCATATGTTGATATGTTTTTTGCCTTCTTTCCGCAATCCATCCACTTCAGAAGGTTGAAGAGCCCTTTGGAATACCTTTCTTGTCGTTGCATACTCATGACTAACTGCAATGTTGATATGGAACTTATCACAATGATTTTGGCTGGGTGAAAGTCTTGTGAGAGTGTTTGGGTTGAGGTTCTCCATGGTCTGCTCATAAGCACACATTATATAGGTACGTGAACAAGAGGAAAAATCAAATTTTGATGAACGCTCGATGAGCACAAACTTCGAGGTGTAAGATATCACACAAACTTTTCATGATTATCACACGAGTTTCTCTCTCTTCAAAATTTGCATAAGATGCATTTTAAATGAGCTTACACGGAATTTTTTAAATGATTTGACAACTTTAATCCAGATTAAGCACAACTAATTGAAATCCTTACGTGGCCCTTTTTGGGTTGTTTTTCGCCCTAATGTGATCTTGTATGGTTACGTATTATTGAAAGACATCTGAAAAATATTTTGCTTCATCCTAAAACTAAACTTGCACCCCACTATTATGGACTGTTTCGCATTATACAAAAAATTAATGATAATTCATTCAAATTAGATACACCATGGCATTGGAATATACATAAATCTTTTCATATTAGTTTACTTAATCTATTTAAAGGAACTTTACTACTCACTCCACTTCTTGATGACCCTCCTTTCATTGAAGAACAATCTGAAATCTTAGTTCCTGAGTAAATAATTGATCATGATATCACTACTACATGCACAGGTACTCAGTATCATCAATATTTAGTTAAGTACAAAAATCACTCTATTGAAGAATGTCAATGGATACATAAAACACAATTAACACCCCATTATGATCACTTATTTTTTGCATATCATACACATACACATTAATGTAACTCCTCCATGAACATTTCCATGCATGTGTTTTTACATGGAACATGCTTATTTTCGTTCAGCGATGAAACATGCAGCTAGCCATCCATGCTTACTATTCTTTTCTCAACTGAGGTCAGTTGCTTTTTCAACTAAGGGGCATGTTATGAATTATGGGATGTGTTGAACAAGGAATTGTTGGAGAGTTAATTTATTAATGTATTAATGTGTTTTGGTGTTTTTGATATAGTAGTTGAAGGTTCATGAGGATTCGAAAGGCATGAAAGGACAAACATCAATAATCAGATTTATATTTTATATAGTTTGTAAATAAACTCACATAGAGGATTTGATTTTTAGAAATAGTTAGTAAAATTAGTGGTTACGATGTGAATCATTGTAGACCGTGATTTCTGTTATTAAAAGCAAAGGCTCTCTGCAAAAGAGACCAACTTTTACTTTCATGCATGCTTTTCAAAGCCGCTCTCATGTAACCACTAATTTTGACATAATAAAAAATCCTATAAATACATGCACTCTGTGGACTGTCGAAACAGAGTGCATGGGCAGAGGTTGCACCCAATACTGCATTCTGTCTCCTCTCCTTGCGTATCTATTTTCTCTGTATATTTTTATCATTCATAACCTTTGTATGTGCATGAGTTAAGATCCTAATAAAAATATCCATATGTTTCTGGCTTCTTTTTCTCTCTAGTAGACCTTCTTATAGTTTGTTGAGATGATTCTACCACATCTCTCAACTCTTGCACTTTGGCTTTGCCTTTGGAGTTCCAAGAATTGATTTCCCTTCTTGGAGTCTTTTGATCATCATCAGAATTGGTGCTTCAAGTGTAAGCTCAATCTTCTTTGATAATGTTGGAAAGTCTTCCTCTATATCATAGGGAAGTTTGATTTTCCTACAATCACCTTCAAACCAAGATTTGTTTTCATCAAACACAGCATCTTTACTTACAATGAAGCCTTTTTTTCTTGGATTGTATAGCCTATAACCTTTTTTATTAAGATCATAGCCAATGAAAATGCATTTCTCTACCTTTGGATCCAATTTGCCTCTGATTTGTGAAGGTATGTGTGCATATCCTATGCACCCAAAGATTCTACAATGGTCAAGGCTAGATCTTCTTCCATTCCATGCTTCATATGTTGTCATGCCATCCAATGCTTTTGATGGGAGTCTATTGATCAAGTATGTGGCTGTAGATATAGCTTTTTCCCATAAGTATTTGGGTAATTTCTTCTCATTTAGTGTTGTCTTGCAGCCTTTACAATGGTTCTATTTCTTCTCTCTACCATTCCATTTTGTTCTAGTGTAGACCTAGTAGTGATTTCTCTCTTAATTCCTCTCTCTTGGAGATATGAATCAAAGTCATGGGAGAAGTATTCTCCCCCTCCATCTGACCTTAGTCTCTTTAGAGTTTTGCCTCTTTGATTTTCTACAAGAGCTAGGTATTTCTTGAAACATGAAAACACTTCATCCTTACGCTTCATAAAGTACAATATGTTCCACCTGCTACAATCATCAATGAATGATACGTAATATCTGGATCTTGAAATTGAAGGCTCCTTGCTTGGTCCCCATACATATGTATGGATGAGCTCCAATAGATCTCCATGTATGTAGTCTTTCCTTATGAAAGGTTATCTGTTTGGCTTACCAAATCGACAAGCACTACATTCATAAATAATGTGCTATTTGGATATATTTTGTAGACCAAGTACACGCTGATCTCTATTGATTTGCTTTGAGAGCTATTTCACCTATGTGAGCTAATCTTTTGTGCCAAATTTCCAATTCTGACAGAGTTTGGCTAGCATAGTTGAACAATGAAATATTTCTAGTATCTTGGAATTCAAATGTAAATAACGTACCTGATTTTTCTCCTCTTTCTATCCTCTTGAATCCCTGATGTGGATCTTCAACAGATGCTCCATTCTTTGTGAATCTGAATTACAATCCTATTGTATAAGCCTTGGGTTAGTCATGTGGATATTGTCTTTTATCCTTGGAAACCCCTAGTTGAATTTAATGGGTTAGACCCTAGAAGTAGGAATCTATGTTCTTGGTTTTAACCCTTGGTAATTTATTTCAATCGAAGTCTCAATTGAAGGGACTTTACCTTGGGAATAATTATTCTAAGGTAGAGGAACATTAGCCTTGGGAGAAGCTTCTCCCAAGTGACACCTTGATTCATATCATGAAGGGAAGGATTCAATTAAAATAGAAGCCATGTGATTTACTTTGGAGAGTGTCCACATGAAAGACATTTTGAAGGACACATGGGTGAATATTAAGACATGCACCTATTGGAACTTTGGTATAAATATGGGCGGATTTGGATGGGTGGATATGTACTCACTCACTCTCTTGGTGGACGTTATACTCTAGGAAGAAGCTTTTCATAATAGTGGTAATCAGAGCTTGATTCTTTTCTATTACAAGTACTTGTGGTACTTCTTGATCCTTGTGTAGGACTCCATCTTGAAGCTTGGGGAAAGTAAGAAGCTCTCTGATTTTTTTTCAAATCTCTACATTATCTCTGCATCCACTTAGGAGTTGCAATCACATGGAGTTTTTTGCCTCAAAAGAAGTGCCACGAGGGAAGAATTTTCAAAAGACTAGTTGACTACCCCATACGCATTGATCAAGAGGAGCCCATCCAAAATAGGAGTGCATGACCCCCATCTTAGCCCTTTGAAGCCAAGAAGGAAAAGGCCCCTCCCCCCTAGCCACCATGCAGGCCCATGTGCCCCATGGTGTGAAAATAGCAAAGCAGCCATGAGGGTAGCATAGGAGCTCAGTCAACCGGCTCCTTCTTGGAGATGTGAGAAAGAATAAGAGGAGTCTTCTCTTAAACCCCTCTTCAGAGGCTTTTCCCATCATATGTGGGATAAAGCACATCCATTCGGAAGCCTGTGAGTAGATTCATTATTCTCTGCAATTCAAAGCTCGAAGTTCGGCCATGTGTGTCTATTTTTTTTGTTAGCTCTTTAATTGGAACAACCCCTTACATCATTTGTTCAGCCCGTTGGTTTATTTGGTGAGAGATCCACCCAAATGCACTCATAGCTCAGCTATAACATCAAGTCATTACATATTTATGAGCCAAATTCAAGAGTGAAGAAGGACATTTGAAGAACTATATCAAAGGTCGCCTTGAAGCTACTTTTGCCCAAAGTTATGGTCAAAGAGAGAGCATTAATCAAAGTATAAGGGGAAGTTCATTTGAGTTTATCCAAATTGGACACTCCATCTATATGGTTTTCAAAGAAGGACTTCATTCACTTGATGCCTACTCTTTTTCTCAACAAAAAGAGTGAAGACTTGGAGCATTGGTGGATGAAGGAAGGGCCATAATGTTGATATATTTAGGTAGTGATGTGTGTGAACACACTAGGACCACTGGGCATTTCTTTCCCTCTTTAGGAGGTTTTTTCCCCCAACTTTTATATACACCTATAATCCTAACAAGTCACTTATCTTTGTACATTCTAGTGGTAATACATTCAGTATTGTGTATTGTGTATTGTGCTCCAAGCTTCTTCTTCTTCTTCTTCTTCCTTGTGCTCTTTGCATGCTTGCACAAACCTCAAAGTCCAACAATTGGTATCAGAGCAGGTTGTCGCTTCATCTAGGGCATCCTCGACACCCCTCCGATCACAATCTCAGAATCGCACGAGCTTGTTTCGGCCTCTGAGTGCACTATCACAGTGCTTATGCAAGCAATTTCATATTTTTATGCCAAAAATATATACAGGTTTTGGTTTGCCATTATAAGCGCCTCAAGTCTGCTACAAGTTTACCAGAACTTGTCAGGGTGGTTCTATTCAACTTTTTTAGATACAATCATTTTTCTGCATCATGGTATTTTAGTCATTGGCCATGGCTGAAAGTAGTGATGTATTCCGTATGTTGGTTATTGAGGATAAGTTGGATGATACCAATCATCCATTATGGGATTATGTGATGCATCATGTATTGGTTGCAAAAGCACTGTGGAATTTTGTGCACAGTGTTGAAAAACATCCTATTACACCCGCAAACACAGTTGCTGAAGCTGATGCAGATGGCATTGAAGATGGTGATATTCTTCATGTTCCTATTCGTGTTGTGGTTCCTACTGCAACTACTGCAAAGCAAATTTGTTGGGATGGGAGAGATGCTCAAGCACATGCATTGATAGCCTTGTTTTTCAAAGGTGCCATTATTCCTCACATTCGCTCTTGTAGGACAGCTAAGGATTCTTGGGATACACTTACCACTTTATAACAGGCAAGGAATGAGGCTCGTGTTGCTTACCTCTGAAAAAAATTATAGAGTGATCACATGAATGAAAGATATTCCATGGACACTTTTCTGAAAAAGATCAAAGATTTGAAGGAACAATTGATTTCTGTTGATGAAGTCTTGCCTGACAATTCACTTGTGAAGATTGTTATGAATGGTCTTCCTGATTCATATCAGAGTTTTTCTTCTAATCTTTGTTTGATGATGAAAGGCAATCCAAATGCCTTAACATTTGAGGAGTTAGCCTCTGTTATATTGTAGGAAGATCAATCTAGGCAGAACAGGTCTATTATGCATGTTGCAGATCAAGCTTTCTTGGCTAGTCAAAAGGGCAAAGGTAAATGGAGTTCTTCTACTAGTAAGCCAAAATCTGCTAATTCTACACAATCAAAGAAGGATGACAAGGACGAAAAGAAAACAGAAAAGAAAAAATTCTTTTGCAAATACTGTAAAGGAAATGATCATGTCATAAAGAGTTATCCAAAATTGACTGCTAAAGAGGCAAAGAAGAAAGAAGCAGATTTTCTTGGTTGTGAAATTTGTTGATCACAAATGTACAGTTCATGATCTATCAAGTGGCCATTTCATTACTACTTCTAGCATTTTATGTCATGGGTTGTATAAGCTCATAGACTTTGAAAAATCTATGAGTGATTCAACATGTGAAGTACATGATTCTTAGGCTTTATCAGATGCAAAGCTTTGGCATGAAGGATTTGGTCATCTGAATTTTGCTAGTTTGCTATGCATGCAGAGATCTGAAATGGTGTCGTCTCTACCCAAACTTGAGGCACTTGGTAAACATGCCTGTGAAGGCTGTATTTTGGGCAAAATGTAGCATTCCTCATTCCCAAAAGATGCTTCAATTTGAGCTACTCAAAAGTTGCAACTTGTTCACAGTGATGTCTATGGTCCTATGTAGACACCATCTTTTGGAAACTATCTTTACTTCATGACTTGTATTGATGATTTTTCCAAGCATGCATGGGTATATCCATTGAAAGCAAAGTTCAAAGTGTTTATGTGCTTCAAACAGTTTTTGGTTTTGGCTGAAAATCTATCACCATGTAAAATGGGCACCCTCCATTCTAATCGATGGGGGAGGGGATATATGTCTTCTAATTTTAATGCATTTCTAGTTGAACATGGGATAAAACATCAATGTATAGTGTCGTATAGACCTCAATAGAATGGAGTTGTTGAATGGAAAAACAAGTCATCCATGGAGATGGCAAGGTGTATGGTCAAAAGTTAGGCTTTACCACATATTTTTGGGTTTGAGGCTGTTATGTGTGCAGCATATTTACTTAACAGGTGTCCCACTAAATCTTTGCACTCTATCACTCCATCTGAGGCTTAGCATGGTCGCAATCCATTTGTTGCTCACCTATGTGTTTTTGGTTGTTTGACATATGCATTACTGCTTGAAGAACAACACGGAAAATTGGATGACAAAGTAGTGAATTGTATTTTTGTTGGGTACATTTCTGAAAGCAAAAGGCTATCATCTATATCATCGATAGACTAAACACATTCTGATTAGTCGTGATGTTGTTTTTGTGGAAGATGCTATTCAGCCATTAGTTTCATTGTTAGCTGCAAAGACATGTATAAAACTTTTCTGCCTCTTTTTACAGGTGGAAAATCTAGTGTCGTTCCTAATGAGGCAACTTCTCAGCCTTTACAGGTTTCATATGATGATGCAGATCATTCCATTTCTGATGCAGATTTACATGATGCACTTGTTGAGAGAGCTGATATTGAGGAGGCCAAAACTATGCCAAAATGGTTGGTGTAGACTTTGCATGATAGCAAATTAGATGCACCTCTGTATATCATACTCATTCTATCTCTCATAGTGCTTCTTTTGCATCACTTTGCTATGCTATGGTTGCCTCTAGACTCCATGATGAGAATGATTCTCTTTCGTTTGATGAAGCACAAAACTCAAAAAAATTGGATGGCTACTATGCAATCTGAATATTATGATGCTATAATGAAAAATGGTACCTGGTCTTTATGTGACTTGCCTCTTGGCAAGAAGGCCATTGGTGCTAAGTGGGTATATAAGCTAAAGCATAAGACTAATGGAACAGCTGACAGGTATAAGGCTAGGCTCGTTGCAAAGGGTTATGCTCAGGAAAGAGGCATTGATTTTGATGAGACCTCATACTTACCGAATGACTATTGTTCGTAGCATCTATGCACTTGCAACTCATCATGGTTGGAATGTATATCAGTTGGACATTAAAATTGCATTTTTGAATGGTGATTTGCATGAAGAAGTGTATGTTTTTCAGCCCCATGGATTTGTGCAGAAGGGCATGAAAGCCAAGTATACATGTTGAAAAAGGCATTATATGGTTTGAAACAAGCACCACATGCTTCATATGGAAAAATACATGCCTAACTAATTACACATGGTTTTGAGAACAGTCCAACTAAGAGCACCTTATATGTTAAGCATGCAAATGATTTTGATCATCGTTGTGTATGGTTGATGGCATGCTACTCACTGGGCCTCATGAGAAGCATATTGCTGATTTTAAGGCTGATTTCATGCCTCATTTGAGATGTCAGATTTGGGAATTTGCATCATTATTTGGGAAGTCAATTTATGCAAGTTGATGGTGGAATAGGTTTGTGTCAAACAAAATATATTGAAACATTATTGTAGTCTTTTGGCCTTGAAGACTGCAAACGTATTTCCACTCCTATGGAGAAAGGTTTATGATTGAGTCTTCATGACATTGGAGTTGCATTTGATGTTGTTCTCTATCAATAGGTTGTTGGAGTGCTTGATTTACTTGTGCATTACGCAGTGAGATATTTAGTTTTATATCTCACAGATGCACAGGTTTATGCATTGCCCAGGTGTCAAGCATTGGTAGGCAAGTAAGCACATCTTTCGCTACTTGAGTGGTTCCCGGCTACTTTGATTTTTTTATCCCAAGGGGGGACCACTACCGCCAAATTTACATGCTTTTTCTAACTCTGACTGGGTTGGTTGTTGTGAGACAAAGACTTGATTGATGTGTGTGTGACTCTCCTCCCATCCATATATACGCTCTTGTACTCTAAAAAATAGTAATGTTCTAAAATAGTCTAGTATGAACATGTGGCCAACATGCAACACTTATTCCTATTAGTACCAAGTACCTTCGGGTATCCCCTTAGCTTCAAACCTTGGCTAGCTGGCCCTTGTCCCTCACACACATGGATTGATCCCTATGGATCAATGTCATGATCCTTATGGATCGATGTCTGACACTCTCTCCCCTTCTAACGATCATTGTTCTCAATGATCAATGAGGGAAAGTACTTGCAAGCCAGAGCTTCTGATTCCCAAATAGAGTCAGTAAGTGGTAATCCTCTCCAGGCTACTAGATACTCCTAGATGACAAGATTCCTCAATTGCTTCTATCTTCAATCTAGTATCCTATCTAGAGAATGATCTGTTCTATTACTTTCCTACAAAGAAACAATATATTATCCTCCCTCCAAATATACTTCTAAAGTTTATTGATATGAAACACTAGATGTACTATGCAATTTGGAGGAAGCTCTAATCGATATGCAACTTCACTTAGCTTTTTAACTATCTTCCAAGGTCCAAAAAACCTTGGTGAATGCTTACTACACTTCCTTGTGGAGAGTGAAGTAGACCTAGCTAGTACCTGAAGAAAGACTCTATCTCCTTCCTCAAACAATCTAAAAGATCTCTTCGTATTAGCATACTCTTTAGCCCTATCAGTGGCTTACTCCATCTTGGCTTTAGCTGTTTCTAAATTTTGTTGGATGTTTGATAAGAACTCCGAAGCACTAGGACATTTCTTTGGCATGCCTATGGTACTGGGAGCATTGGGATTCATGTCATAGTTCATCTCAAAAGGAGACATACATGTCATTTTGTGAGGCCTATTGTTATAATCAAACTCAATGAGTGGCAAATAACTATCCCAATCTATCTATCTCTCAGACACATATGCCCTCAACATGTCCTCTAGAATCTAGTTGACCCTCTTGGTTTGACCATCTGTCTGAGGATGATCACCACTACTCATCTTTAATGACACCTTTAGTTTATCAAATACAAAATTCTAGAAGTTTTCTATGAATCTGACATCCCTATCTAAAACTATCGTTGTCGGTAACCCATGCAATCTGAAGACATGCTAGATAAACAACTCCGCTACCTATGGAGCTTCTATCGTCTCCTACATGGGTATGAAATGAGACATCTTGCTCAATCTGTCTACCACAACTAGGATAGTATCTCGCTTCCTTTGGGTCCACGGTAACCCGACTATGAAGTCCACGGATACAGTGTCCCAGTTATGATCAAGAATATGTAAAGGATGCAAAAGACCTAGTGTCTTTACCGTCTCTATTTTGTTGACTTGACACATAAAGCATTATTGAACATAAGTGTGGACATCTCTGACTAATCCAAGCCACCAAAATGTTCGTCTAACAAGCTATATTGTCTTGTCAACACCTAGATGTCTTGCACAAGGCACATCATGGTTATCATTGATGACTTTTCTTCTCAAATTCCAGGAATCTAGTACGCAAACCTTTCCTTTCCGTTTAACTATTCCGTTCTCATGTAAGAAGTTGGAATACAAAATGGACTTGTTCACTCCGCTAGGGGAAGATACAGCTGGAACTATCCCATCTCCTGTAATATAGTCATCATTGATGGCTCTAATAATCTATAACAAATGTGAATCTCTCACATGTGCTTCATTTATCTCCCGAAGCAATGAGCGTTCTAGAACTGTAAAGCTCATTTGATACATTATCTATGATAATGCATCAGCAACTATATTCTGTTTGCCTCTTCTATATAGGATTTCCATATGAAACTCCTGCATGAGCTGAGCCCAACGAGCATGTCTACCTCAAAGATCTGATTGACTACAAAAATACTTAAGTGTATGGTGATCTGTGTATACCTTAAAGTCTGCACCATAAAAGTAGTGTCTCTAGACTTTAAGTGCATACACCATTGCATACAACTCTTGTTCATGCATTGGCTAGTTGCACTATGCAATAATCAATTTCTTGCTCTCAAAAACTATTGGCTTGCCATCTTGGCTCAAAATTGTCCCTATGGCTATGCCACTAGCATCTGCCTCTAACTCAAAGGGTTTCTGTGGATCTAGCACTTTGAGTATAGGAGCCTATGAAATAGCTTGTTTCATAGTATCAAAACTATCTTGCTGCTCTTTCTTCCATACAAATGAAACTTTGCCTTGAAGCAAGTTCGTCATAGGCATTGCTATCGATGAATATGAAGAGATGAATTTCTGACAGAAACCAAAAAGTCCTAGAAATGACTATGAATGCCCCTCATCTTGAGGACTAAGCCAAGATATATAACTGAGACCTTCTTGGGATCCATCTGAACCCCATCAACCAATACCACATGCCTAGATACTCAATCCTCACAATCTAACAAATATGTCATCCAGACATGTGGTGGATGTTCTTCTATGCCCTACATGAATAGAAGGCATTCCATTTTTTTTTCTTTCATGTTCTTGATTCCTTTGAATCTTAAGACACACGGAGTCCTGTATGAGGAAAAACTTATTCTTATTCCTTCTTTTAACATTATTGACATTGACACATAGAAAACTTTATTAATTTCTAAACTTCTTTCTTACTGACTTGTGTCCATGTCAATCATGTTTACTATTCTAATTTCTTGAAATATCTTGTTTCCAAACTTGATGGGTATCCTCTCTGTGCAAACTTCCAACAGACTTGATACTTTCCACCCTTTTTGTAATTAAAAATAAAAATTGAATCCACTTGATCACTTTACTTGGTCACTATTTATGATGTACTCTAAAATAGAAACATCAAATTTGCTTCTCAACTTGTCTTCCATTTGGAACTAACTTTATTAGTTTTAGACCTTGCATTATTGTATAATCATTCCCTATGGGAGACAACCTTGCCTTGTCTAATAAATGCAAATTTTGTGTTGTTGTGTAATCACCCTTTACTAAGAATCTTGACCACAACCTTGCTTTGTCTACTTACTGCAAACCGTGCCTTGCTACAACCTTATCCCACTCCCTGCTAGGGACTTAGATGATAACCTTGCCCTGTTTGCTCTATGCAAACCTTGCCTTTTTGTATATCTTGGCCACTTGAGTATTTGACCCACAGACTTGCTTTGTGTGCTCCCTACAAATCTTGGCTTTTTGTGTATCTTGGACACTCTTAAGTTCTTAGCCTACAGACTTGACTTGCTTGCTTAATGAAAATGAGTCCACCTAGGATCTCTATTCTTCATTCTTAGGTAGATAGATAGATGGAACTACCTCATCTCCTTGTATTAAACAGTTATAGAATCAAGATATGATTCCTTATAAAACTAGAAACTTTAAAGTCTATGTCTCAACTCCTAAATCTAGGAAGTTCTTACATGACTTTTCTTTTGCTATTTCTAACTATGGCATTCTAATCAAACTCGATTTGCCCTTTTTATTCCACAAATATGAAGTCTATACTTCTTGTGGAATAAACTTATTTGTTCTATACACATAGAAATGTGCACTAGAACTCATAGCTATGCAATTATAGTAATTACTTATGAACTGGATACTTAATTTATAAGCATTCCAAACTTGTAGGTGTTCTTAGAGTTCTCTTGTAAGGTATCAAATTACCTTGAGGCCTCTTACCTCTAAGTTCTAACTTAGGAGACCTTGGTAAAACTAGCCTTTGTCTCAATTTGTCCTTTCTGCAAAAGGGAAATTCTTTTTACTTGAAAATTCTCATCTCTTCCTAAATGTATTACTTTACCTAATTCAAATCTTGACTTTATTCCTTTTGATCAAAATGCCACTTGCATTCTTCTATATCATGGAATCTTTGAGGATGAACTATCCTTTATTCTAGGTTCTAACTAGAAATCCTAGAATTCTTAGCTATGAAACTATTAAGTTCCTAATTCTATTGACCTTGGCAAAATTTACCCTTGTCTTAAGACCACCCTTGGGCTTATCCTTGAATTAATTTTTCCCAAATAAAGATATCTACTAGAAATCTGCAAGCTTATATGATTCTTTTATTAGAATGCTATTAATCATCCATCTTGATCATTATATAGTTTGGATATTCTATGTATACTCAAAACAAGTAAGTGGTGGAGGAAAAGAAACAAATTACAAGACTTTGCTCAATGGAACATGAAGAAACAAGAAACTTTTAGAATGTTTTGAACTCTTGAATGCATATGCATACTAATTTTCTAAAAATTTTAGCAGCATAATGACGTAATTTTGAAAACTATAAAAATTATACCAAGTAATCAACAAGCAATTTCCATGACAACGGTGCCGACAGGCACAATCTGTCTACAAATAGACCAAAAGGGGATTACACCTCCTAAGAAATTTATATTTCTCTCCTCTCTAACTTGCAAAAAAATACTTACCTATCCCTACAAAGAAGAGAACATGCACCGTACAATATAAATCCACATAGAGACTATGCGTATACTCTAGGTACTATGCAAAAGTTGCATGTCCTATATCCAATATGATGCAAAAATAGAGCAACAATGCATCTAACTTGACAAGCGACTTATCTAGAGGTTCAAAAGTAACTTGCAAGTGTGTGAAAGTGTTGAAGATGGTCCATGCTCTGTCAGAGTAGCTTTCCAAGTCTCTTCCGATAGGTTGTGCTTCAAAAGGATGCTTGAAAGAGGCTTGATGACAAAGAATGTTCAAAACTTGAGGCTCTGAAAATAACTAACACTGAAGCCAAACTATGGGTTCCAGCGACTCAATGGAAAGAGCTTTGAGAGGGCTATCTTGAACAAGAAAAATCTCTGAAATTCGATCTTGGATGCTCAAGATATGGCAAAAAAATGGATATAGGAGGTACAAATTTAGCTATGATAGAAAGACTATGGTTATGGAAAGAAGCAAAATTAATTAGAGTCCTTCCTTCACAACAGATGAGCATGCTAGTTCCAATCCCTTGTTCACCACAGATGAGCACATGTGCAGAACTTTATCCCATATATCTTGTTTACAGCCAAAACGCTACGTATGCACACCAACGATCTTCTCTCTCTGATCAACTCGATGGC
The DNA here is from genome assembly GCA_020310875.1 of Ceratopteris richardii. Taxonomy (NCBI): domain Eukaryota; kingdom Viridiplantae; phylum Streptophyta; class Polypodiopsida; order Polypodiales; family Pteridaceae; genus Ceratopteris; species Ceratopteris richardii. The sequence goes on along the minus strand of CM035420.1, from coordinate 176,588,454 downwards.
TAAAAAGCCATGCGGGCAATGCCTTGAAGAAATGATAGTAGCTTGAAGAAACGGGCTGACCCATGAAAAAATCCAGCAGGGAATAGTCCTCTGAATGCGTGCTCTGTGTAGTCCTACTCTGCAGTGGTGATGCACGTTCAACATGTAGGATTGTCCCACATGAGCAAGATGGAACTCTTATTGTTGGTCCAAAAGTGCAGAAGCTTGGTTGTGCTATTAACTTAATGAAGAGAGTCTCTATCCATCCCTCCTTTGCTAGTGCGCCCGTAATGTGGCCATCTGGGTGCTCTACGCAACAACACGATGATGGTAACAGACAATGACAACAGAAATCTCATGCAAAAAAAAATGTATGCGAAAAAACAAGGATCCATGCCTTGATACCAACATGCTGCCATTGCAGCACCTCTATACTCAGCCTCTGTACTCGATAGAGCAACAGTGGGTTGCTTCTTATTGCTCCATTTAATAGCTACACTCCCAAGTGAGAATAAAAAGCTAGTAGTAGATCTTCTATCTAGAATGCTACCAACCCAATCTGCATCGATGTATCCATGAACTGGCAAATCTACACCAGCTTCATAAAACAATGCATAATCCAAAGTAGCACTCATATAATGTAGAGTGTGCCTCAGAGCATCTAAATGCAGCTCCCTAGCAACCTGCATAAATTGACTTACTAGTCCAACAGGCCTTGTAATTGTGAGATATATCTGACTTCCCACAATTTTCTTGTACATAGTAGCATTTTCCAATGCTTCACCTGATGTGGTATCCAACTTCAAATTCTGATCTAATGGCATAGAAATTGGCTTATAATCAGCCATACCATACTTTAATAGCATAGTCAAGGCATATTGCCTATGTGACATCCAAATACCTATTTTTGTATGTATAAACTCAATGCCCAAGAAATAGCGCAACACACCAAGATACTTCATTTCAAATTCTTGCATAAGGAGATGCTTTACCTCTTTAATGCTTTCTTCATTATTACCATCTACAATCAATTCATCAAGATAAATAGCCACAATCGTGATGCCATCATCACACTTCCTTGCATATAGTGAATGATCTACATCACACATAGAAAATCCAATGGTGGTTAAGTAATCAGCAATCCTTGCATGCCAAGCACGAGGGGCTTGTTTAAGCCCATACAAAGCCTTTTGCAACTTGCAAACATATTTTGGATGCTTTGAATCCTCATATCCTTGTGGTTGGTCCATGTATACTTCTTCTTGTAATTCAACATGTAAGAAAAAATTCTTCACATCCATCTGATGCAAAGTCCATCCTTTTGTTGTAGCTAATGCAGCAAGTGCTCTGACAATAGACATTTTAGCTACAGGGCTAAATGTTTCCTCATAATCAATGCCATATGTATGTGCATATCCTTTTGCTACTAATCGTGATTTATACCTACTTATGCTACCATCAACATTGTGCTTTAGCTTGTAAACCCATTTGTAGCCTATGGGTTTCTCTCCTTGCGGCAATGGAACCAGCTTCCATGTTTGATTCCCGTAAAGTGCAGCCATCTCCTCATTCATAACTTTCTCCCAATCTGCATTTCCAATTGCATCTTCAAAACAATAAGGTTCAGCATCTTCTATTACCTTGGTCATGTAGGCACAATGACAAGCCATGTAACTATCATATGTCAGTCATTGCACTGAATTCCGCATCCTCTCACATCTCCTTGTTCTTGGGCCACTTCTCCTTGTATCATCTGCATGTGCCCTTTCTTACTCGTGGTGTCTTCATAGAGGGCAATCCCAATTCCTCATTAAGTCTCTTTTCTAAATCACTTGAATCTCCATGAATGTCTTAAAAACCTGTAAATGTTTTACTACCAGTAGAAAGCTTTTCTTTACCGTTGGATTGAAATTTCCACGCAATATTCCACTCCATGGATTGGAGTTGGAACTATTGCTTGGTGATGCAACTGGTCCACTCAAAACTTGAGATTCTGCACTCAAATTTTCAACAATTTCTTTGTCATTTGGTTCAAGATTAAGCCCATCTTTCGCATCTACATAGAAGATTGACATTTCATCAAACACCATATCTCTGCTTACCTTCATCTGTTGTGTGAGTGGGTTATAGCATTTATATCCCTTTTGCTCAAGGGAGTACCCAATGAAGATACATTTTTTTGATTTTGGATCAAGCTTCATCATCAACTCATCTGGAACATGTACATATGCAATACAGCCAAAACTTTCATATGTGATAAGTTTGGCTTTTTACTTGTGAACTTCTCTTCAAGTGTAACTTGATGTACAACAATGGTCAGAGTTTTGTTCATGGTGTATACAATAGTGTGCATAGCTTCTGCCCAATACAATGAGTCATATTCTTCTCAGCCATCAAGGCTCTTGTTATTTCTGCAATATGTCTATTTTTGCATTCAACAACACCATTCTGTTGTGATGTGTACTTGCATGAAAACAGATGTCAAATTCCATGACTTTTAAGGAGGTTGGTGAACTCATTTGACATGTATTCACCTCCTCCATCAGACCTTAATGCCTGAACATACTTTCGTGTCTACTTTTTTTCCATAGCCTTAAAATTTTGGAAGTGAGTGAACACCTCACCCTTCTCTTTCATGAAGTATACCCATACTTTTCGAGTATGGTTATCAATGAAAGTAACATAAAACCTACAACCACCCATAGATGTGGTCTTTAGAGGACCCCAAACATCTGTATGTACTATTTTTAGCACATTCTTACTAACATGCTTGTCATGCGGAAATGATGCTCTTGATTGTTTACCAAATTGACATGCTGCACATACCTTCTGCATCTCAACAACCTTGAAATTTGGAAGCCCATTGACAATCCCCTTTGGCTGCATCAATTTCAGCCTCTACAAGTTTGCATATCCAATTTGTTTGTGCCAGAACTCTATATCAGCAATAACTCTTGCACCTTTTGCAAACATGGTTGCATTCATTTCAAGAATTTTCACATTTAAGGTGAACATCCTACCCACTTTGTTTCATTTGGCAATCAATCTTCCATCCTGTTTGTACTCTTCTACATATAACCTATCAGCATTGAACCTGACTTGTAATCCCTAGTCAACCATTTGTCCAACAGAAACCAAATTCTTTGTTATATTTGGAACATGCAGCACATCAGCAAGATGTTTTACCTTCCCATCCTCCATAGACAATGCTATGTTTCTTGTATGCTCAATAGGGTGTGATGTGTCATCACCTGTTTCAACATATCCAGGAATGGGTAATTTTTGCAAACTACTAAACCATTCTGCATGATTGGTCATGTGATTTGAAGCACCTGAATCAACATACCAGACATTACCATTCGATTTTGAAACATCAGCAAACATTGTATTCATCATATGATGTTGAACCATGAACAACTTCTCATAATCATCTGCACTTGTGGGTTCATAGTTTTTTTGTTGCATTCTATTATTTTGATTCAACCTACAATCACGTTCAAAATGTCTAGGTTTACCACAATTCTAGCATCCTTTACTATTATTACCTGAATCATTTCATTGAAATTTAATGTGGCCTCTTTGGCTCCCCCTATCTCAAAATTTTCCTCTACCTCCTACATGATTATGTTGTTGACCTTGGTCTTATTATTGTGTACTCTTCCACTTCCAAAGCCTCTACCTCTGCCTCTTCCTCTACTAGAGTAGAATACTTGCTCAGAATTAGGTTTTCCTTGGGAGTTCGAGTCCTCACCAAGATTCTTTTCTTCAATAATTATCATGGACACCAGATCAACAAAATTTGGAATATTTTCCCTGGTCTGAATAGATGTTTTGAACTGCTTATATGCAGCTCCTAAAGCACGAAGGCACACTTCTGCCTTATCATCATCATCTACATTCATGCAAATAGATGCAGGTCACTCACATATGCTTTTTATTTTTAGAGTGTATTCACTTACTAACATGCCCTTTTTCTCTAGTGTATGCAGCTCGTTCTTGAGTTGCAAATTTCATGCCTTTGTATTGGTCTCATACAATGTGACCGAATTTTTCCAAGCCTCTTTCGGAGTCTTGGCATCCTGTATGTGCCCTTACTTGGCGATCACAACTCCTTGAGCTCCCAAGACTGGTAATGGAAATACTGATTATGAATGTGGCGAATCCCTCCTTATATAGGTTTTAAAGGGCAGTTCCTAAGGGCGGTTGCGAGTTGATGATGTCATCAATCATTTCAGCAAATTGATCACGACCTCTGAATGTCAGAATTTAGCATATAGATAGTCGATATTAGGGTTTTGGCATCTTTTGGACGCAATGGAAGCATTGGTTTCTCGTAATTCTGAACCAATCATGAAATAGAGGATTTACATGGAATCTTAGGTTTAGGATGGTTTCCTTTGTCCATGATAGAGTTCCACGAGGAGCGTTCATGTTCTCTGGTCTCGACTTCATTGGATTTCTCTTATGGAATTCTCGAACCTTGATTGGTGTTCTTTGAAGGTTTTCTACAGGTTCCCAAGTACGATCACTGATGTCATATCATTTCCAATGAATAAGGTACTCCAATCTTCCTCGGGATATTCTCGAATCTAGGACATGCTCAACTTCAAATTCTTCATGATCATCAATCTCGATAGGTGGTGAAGGACTAGGTCTCTCCCCCCTCAATGGTGAAATCTGGTACGCTTCCAACATGAATACATGGAAAACTGGATGTATTCTCATGGTACTTGGTAGCTGGAGCTTGAAGGTGATTGGATTAATCTTGGCCAAGATGGTGAACGGACCAAATCTTTGATGATCTAACTTTGCACAAGGCCTTGAATTTTGCAAATTGTTTTTGAGTAACCATACTTTATCCCTAATTTGATACGATGGATTTTGAACACGATGTTGATCTTCATAGTACTTATAATGTTCTTGAGCTTCATGGATCACTTCCTTGAGTTCTTTGTGCATTTCCATGAGGTACTAGGCCTTATCTCTGGCAGCTGGGTTTTTGACATGATTTGAGAGCTGTATATCCATCCTTGGATGTTGTCCATAATTTGCAAGGAAAGAAGTTTGCTTAGTAGATGCATGAACACTATTGTTATAGGCAAACTCTACAAAGGGTAACAACTCAAACCAATCATTTTGGTGATAGTTGCTAGTGCAAGGGAGATATTCCTCTAGGACTTGATTTACCCGTTCTGTTTGTCCATCAGTTTGTGGATGATTTGTTGTAGATAGTTTAACTTGAACACCAAGAAGCTTGCAAAGACTATTCCAAAATCTCGATATCAATTGTGGACCTCGATCACTAACAATATCATCAGGCAATCCATGAAGCCTAAAGATGTATCTATGAAAAAGTCTAGTAGTGGCTACACCTGTGATTGCCTTGGTAGTTGGAATGAAGTGTGCCATCTTTGTAAATCTATCCATAATAACAAGAATGGCAACATACTTATCTGACTTTGATATATATGTGATGAAATCCATAGACAATGAAGTCCATGGCCTTTCTAGGATAGGTAAAGGTTGCAAGAGGCCATGAGATTTATGTCACAGTATCTTAGATCTATTACGTGTCACAGGTTCGGATATATTGTTTGACTTCCTTCCACATTTGAGGCCACAAAAAATCCCTTGATATGAGTTCTATTGTTTTATTTACTCCAAAATGTCCTGCTGCAAGGTATCATGACGTTGTTGAAGTACTTGAATCCTGGGCTTTCCTGGAGGAACATACAATAGGTTCGTATAGAATAGTATGTTGGAGGTAGATGTCTGCAGAAGCACGTGAACAGCATAAGAAAGAAGAAGAAGCTTGGAGCACAACACACAATGTTGAATGTATTACTAGAGAATGTACAAAGATAAGTCGCCAATTATGGTAACAGGCGTACATACAAGTCGGAGGAAAAAAAACCTCCTAAAGAGGGAAAAAAAGCCCCGGCGGTCCTAGTGTGTTCACACACATCACTACCTAAATATATCAACAAATCCCCCCTGGGAGTGATGCGGTGAACAAGGAGCTGGCACTCATGTATAAGGAAGTGCCAAGCTATGTGGAAATCACTCCACAAAAGGAAGTAAGCCCAATGCTTTGCGGAAAGCTTCAAAATTCTCCCTAGGCAGAGCCTTCGTGAAAAGGTTTGCAATGTTCTCCTACGTGGGCACATATGCCAAGTTGATCTCCCCAGCAGAGAACCTCTTCTTGACATAGTGATAATGCACCTCAATGTGCTTAGTGTGAGCATGGAACATAGGGTTCCTCGCAACTGCCAATGTGCTCTTACTGTCAGTGAAGATGGTGTTGGCAAAAGACTGACCAACACCCAAATCAGCTGTCACATGGAGTATCATATATGAATAGGACTTAGAGGTGAGAGCCTCCTCTTATTCATTATAAGTATGATACTCACATGAGTGCCAAGTGGCACTCATATGAGGAGCTTTGATTATTGCCCATATTGGGTATGTATGAGAGAGAGAGAAAAGATATAGAGCCCCACGTGGCAGGGCGGCAAGAACTAAGCAAGAATCTTTGTGCGACTTCGTTGTTTGGGCTTGTAGTACTGCTTCGAAAGGCGTGCACACTATTGTTCGAAAACAGGGGCAATCATCGAGCTTTAGATTTGGTATCTAAAGCTCGATGATTGCCCCTGTTTTTGAACAATAGCATGCACGCCTTTCGAAGCAGTATTGTGGATCCAGACAACAATGTCGCACGGAGATTCTTGCTTAGTTCTTGCCGCCTTGTCGTGTGGTGGTTCTATTATTTCTCTCTTTCTATTAGACCTTCCAATACCATTTTTGAGGACAAAAATGGAACTAAGGGGAAGGAAATGCCACATGGAGTAACATATATGAATAGGACTTAGAGGTGAGATCCTCCTCTTATTCATTATAAGTATGATACTCACATGAGTGCCAAGTGGCACTCATATGAGGAGCTTTGATTATTGCCCATATTGGGTATGTATGAGAGAGAGAGAGAGAGAGAGAAAAGATATAGAGCCCCACGCGGCAGGGCGGCAAGAACTAAGCAAGAATCTCTGTGGGACTTCGTTGTCTGGACCTGTAGTACTGCTTCGAAAGGCATGCATGTTGTTGTTCAAAAACAGGGGAAATCATAGAGCTTTAGATCAACCATAAGGTGTCTGAGCCACACACACTCAACAGTCGCTGTGAAAGTTGCCCTATACTCAGCCTCACAACTGGAAGTTGGCCACAGTAGGCTGCTTCTTGCTCAACCAAGATATACATGAGCTATCAAGCATGAAGCATAAACCACTGGTGAACACATGAGTGTCATAGCAACCAGCCCAATCACTGTCAGAAAAAGCATGCAAATCTGGAAATAGTGATCCCCCCTTGGGATAAAACAATCCAAGTAGTCAGGTACCACTCAAGTAGCAAAAGATGCACTTAACCGCTTGCCAATGCTTGACACTTGGGCAATGCATAAACCTGCTCATCTGTGAGATAGCAAACTGAATATCTGGCCAAGTAATGCATAAGTAAATCAAGCATCCAATAGCTTGCTGATAGAAAATAGTATCAAATGCACCTCGAGCATCATGAAGACTCAATCGTAAACCTGTCTCCATAGGAGTGGCAATAGGCTTACAGTCTTCAAGGCCAAAATGCTGCAATAAATGTGTCAATATATTTTGTTTGACACAAAGTCAGTCGACCATCAACTTGCATAAACTGAATGCCCAAATAGTGATGCAAATGCCCCAAATCAGACATCTCAAATGAGGCATGCAAATCAGCCTTAAAATCAGCAATATGCATGTCATGAGGACTAGTGAGCAGCATGTCATCAACATACACCACAATGTTGATGACATGTCATCAGCATGTCATCAGAAGTACATCATTAGCATGCTTAACATATAAGGTTCTTTCAGTTGGACTATTCTCAAAACCATGTGCAATCAGATAGTCATGTATCTTTTCATACCAAGCACGTGGTGCTTGCTTTAAACCATATAATGCCTTCTTTAACATGCACACCTAGTTTTCATGCCCTTTCTACACAAAGCCACGGGGTTGAAAAACATACACTTTGTCATGTAAGTCACCATTTAGAAATGTTGTTTTAATGTCCAACCGATGTACATTCCAACCATGATGAGTTCCAAGTGCACAGATGCTCTGAATAGTAGTCATACAGCATGTAGGTGCAAAGGTCTCATCAAAATCAATGCCTCTTTCATGCACATAAACTTTTGCAACAAGCCTAGCCTTATACATGTCAACTGTTCCATCATGCTTATGCTTCAGCTTGTATACCCAATTAGTGCCAATGGCCTTCTTGCCAGGAGGCAAGTCACATAAAGACCAAGTACCATTCTTCATTATAGCATCATATTCAAATTGCATACCAGCCATCCAATTTTCTGAATTTTGTGCTTCATCAAACGAAATAGGCTCATTCTCATCATAGAGACTAGATGCAGCCATAGCATAGCAATCTGATGCAAAAGAGGCACTATGAGAGCCGGATTGAGTACGATATGACAGAGGTGCATCTAATTTGCTATCATGCAAAGTCTGCATCAACCATTTTGGCATAGTTTTTTCCTGCTCAATGTCAGCTCTCTCATCAACAAGTGCATCATGTAAATCTTCATTAGAAATGGAATGATTTGCATCATCACATGAAACCTGTAAAGGCTGCAAAGTTGCCTCATTATGACCAGCACTAGACAATCCACCTATAAAAAGAGGCAGCAAAGTATCATACATGTCTTTGGAGCTAATAGATGTCTCCTTAGTGCATGAAAGCAATGGCTGAATAGCATCTTCCACAAAAACAACATCATGCCTGACCATAATGCGTTTAGTATTTGGATAATACAGATGATAGCCTTTACTTTCAGAATTGTACCCAACAAAAACACATTTTACTGCTTTATCATCCAATTTTTTTCCGATGTTGTTCAACCCAAAACACACAGATGAGCAACAGATGGCTTGCAACCATGCCAAGACTCATATGGAAGTGATAGACTCCTACACTTTAGTGGGACACCTATTTAGTACATATGTTGCACACAACAACCTCAAGCTAGAAGCTATGTGGTAAAGCCTGACTCTTGACCATAAGTGGAACCTTATCCCATGTTCAACAAGCCTCATAACAACCTTATCCCATGTTCAACAAGCAAATGCATTAAAGTCAGAAGACATATATTCCCCCCTCGATCAGAACGGAGGGTGCCCATTTTACATGCTGATAGATTTTCAGACAAAACCAGAAATTGTTTGAAGCACACACACTTCAGACTTTGCCTTCAATGGATATACCCATGCATGCTTGGAAAAATCATCGATGAAAGTCACGAAGTAAAGATAGTTCCCAAAAGAAGGTGTTTGCATAGGACCACAGACATCACTATGTACAAGCTGCAATTTCTAAGTAGCCCGAACTGAACCATTCTTTGGAAAGGAAGAATGTTGCATTTTGCCCAAAATACAGCCTTCACATACATGTTTATCAGGTGCCTCAAGTTTGGGCAAAGAGGACGCCATTTCAGCTTTCTATAGGCATAGCAAACTAGAAAAATTTAGATGACCAAAGCGTGCATGCCAAAGCTTTGCATCTGACATAGCTTGAGAATCATGTACTGCATATGCCAAATCATTTGAGCTTACACAACCCACGACATAAAATGCCAGAAGCAATAATGACCTCACCATTTGAAAGATCATGAATTGTACATCTATCATCAACAAATTTCACAACCAAGCCAATCTTGGCTAATGCAGAAACTAATAACAATTTTTTCTTGATCCCTGGCACAAATAAAGCATCTGACAAAGTGAAAGAACTGCCATCAACACTAGTCAAAATGATCTTACCAACTCCCATAACACGGTAGGAGGAGTTGTTGGCGCATGTAACAGTATTCCCTGTAGGGGCATGCTCGAGTGAAGAGAAGAAACTGCACTGCGAGGTAATATGTTTGGTCGCCCCAGTATCAAAGAGTATTTGCAAAACAATTTCTGCTTTTCTTATTTCTTCTCATCTTTGTCTTCCTTCTTTGAGTGTGCAGCATTTGCAGATTTCTGCTTACTAGTAGAAGAGTTCCATTTACCTTTGCCCTTCTGACTACCCAGGAAAGCTTGATCTGCAACATGCATAATAGACCTATTTTGCCTAGACTGGTCTTCTTGCAACAGAACAGAGACTAACTCCTCAAATGACGAGGCATTTGGATTGTCTTTCATCATAAAACAAAGAGTAGAAGAAAAACTCTAATATGAGTCAAGAAGACCATTTAGAACGGTCTGCACAAGTATAACTTGTGCAGAACTTCATCAACAAAAATCAACTGTTCTTTCAAATCCTTGATCTTTGTGAGAAAATTGTCCATAGAGTCACCTTCATTCATATGCTCACTCTCCAATTGTTTTTGGAGGTAAGCAATACGAGCCTCATTCCTAGCCTGGTACAATGTGGTAAGTGTATCCCAAGCATCCTTAGCTATTTTGCAAGAGCGAATGTGGGGAATAATGGCATGTTTGATAGACAAAGCTATCAATGCATGTGCCTCAGCATCTCTGCCATCCCAACAAATTTGCTTTGTAGTAGCTGCAACAAAAACAACAACACAAATAGGAATCTACAAAATATCATCATCTTCGACACCATCTCCATCACCCTGCACAATATTACATAGTCCTTTTGTGACCAATACATGATGCATCATATAAGCCCATAATGGGTAGTTGGTACCATCCAACTTATCCTCAACAGCCAACATACAGAATACATCACTAATTTCAGCCATGGCCGGTGACTAAAATACCTTGATGCAAAAAATTGACTGTATCCCAAAAAGTTGAACAAAACTACCTAGACAAATTTTGCTAAACCTGTAGCAGACTTCGATACGCTTATACTAGCGAACCAAAATTGGTATATAGCTTTGGCACAAAAAGATGAAATAACCTGCACAAGTGCTGCGATCGTGCGTTTGGAGGTCAAAACGTGCTCAAATCGTGATTTCGGCACGATAGAGCGAAGTAGTTTTGATTTATGAAACACCTTGGCTATGATCACCAAAATTCATGCGATTCTGAGATTGCAACCGAAGAGGTGTAGACAATGCCCTAGATGAAGCAGTGACTTGCTCTGATAGCAATTTTTAGAGTTAGACATCTGGGGAAGCATGCGGACAGCACAAGAAAGAAGAAGAAGCTTGGAGCACAACACATAATGTTGAATGTATTACTAGAGAATGTACAAAGATAACTAGCCCATTAGGGTAACAGGAGTATACACAAGCCGGGGAAAAAAACCTCCTAAAGAGGGAAAAAAGTGCCCCGACGGTCCTAGTGTGTTCACACATATCACTACCTAAATATATCAACATAGTAACCCATCCTTTTCCTGAAATTCATTTACTTCTTGGACTTTTCCTTCTTGAGTTTTTTGCTTAACATTACAAAACAATTCATCTTGTTGTAGATTCTCATGGATCAAATGATTCAAAGCTGAATCTTCATGATGGTTTGAAGAGATAGCTACTAACGGGAGATCTTAGGCTTGAGTAATACAATCTCTTGTTGATCAAAGTCCTCTTCACCCTTCTTTGGTGCAAGGTGAGATCTTCTGAACAAGGCATCTGACTGACATTGTTGACGTCCTGGATGGTAGGTGATGAAAAAGTCAAACCAAGATAGAAAGTTACTCCATCGAGTTTTCCTTCTATTGAGGATGTGAGTGGTCATAAAATACTCTAAGCTATTATGATCTGTATACACAATAACTTTGTGAGCTGCTCCTTCTAGATGGTGATGCCCGGTATCAAATGTGTCTACTATGGCAAGAAGTTCTTTATCATGGATTTCTTAGTTAATCTCTAGAGGGGAAAATTTCCTTGAATGATATGCAACTAGATGTAGGTGTCCATCATCTCCTTATTGAGATAGAATGGCTCCTAGGGCAAAGTTTGATGCATCTGTCTCTAGGAATAACGGCTTGCAAGAATTAGGATGGACTAGAATTGAAGCAGTGGTGAATGCTAATTTCAAGGTCTGAAAGGTTTTTTCTGTTTCTACGTTCCATGAGAATTTCAAGTTTCCTATAAGCTTGGTAAGAGATATCATTATCTTGGAATAATCTTTGATGAATATCCTGTAAAAATTGGCTAACCCTAGAAAACATTGTCATGTCGAACACAGGAAGGTGGTTGCCAATCAAGGATTGTCTTGATCTTCTTAGGGTCCATAAAGATTCCTTTCTCTGATACAATGTATCCTAAAAATTCCACTTCTACGTTATGGAAAAAGCACTTCTCCAATTTTGCATATAACCCTTTTTCTCTTAGTTTCTCTAGGACTATCTTTACAAGACATTAATGATCCTCTAGATTTTTGGAGAATATCAGGATATGATCGAGATATATTACCACAAAGTCATCTAAATACTCTTGAAAGATATCATTCATCATATGTTGAAAGATAGATGGAGCATTTGTGAGACCAAATGGCATAACTACATATTCAAAGTGCCCATACCTTGTTCGAAATGTTGTCTTCCATTCGTCTCCTTCTCTGATCTTCACAAGGTTGTAAGCTCCTCGAAGGTCAATCTTCGTGAAGGGCTTTGCTTTTCCAAGGCGTTCCAAGAGCTCTAATATGAGTGGTAGAGGGTATCTGTTCTTTACAGTGACTTTATTCAATCCACGATAGTCTACACACATCCGAAGAGTCCCATCCTTCTTCTTTACAAATAAAATAGGCGCTCCTACTGGAGACTTTGAGTGTTTGATAAACCCCTTTGCTAGATTCTCATCAATGTTCTTGCATAGTTTTGTAAGTTCCTCTAGGGATAGTCTGTAGATTGGTCCAAAGGGTGGTTGTGGTCCCTCTTGAAGATCTATGGGACAATCATAAGGTCTATGCTCTGGGAGGATATCTACATTCTTCTTTTCAAAAACATCTTCAAAGCCTTTGTACTGATTGGTAGCTGCACTGGATCATCTTTCTTGGATTCTTGAGATGGTATGGCATAGATCATATATGTCGGTTCCTTCCTTACTGCATTTATGAAGGCCTTGGCTCTGACATATGTTGGGTTCTTTTGGATATCTCAACATGTGATTTTATTTTTTTCCCAATTAGTGTCTGGATTAGGCTTCTTCAGCTAGGGTATTTCAATGATAACTAGATGTACTGGGCTCAATATTACATTGAAACATATGTGGGATTCATGGTCACCAAGGTATACTCTTAACGGTGTGGTTTCCATGGTTATATTCCCAGATGCTAGAGCTCGTCCATCTACTACTTCATATACTACTGGTTTGTTCTTCTGGAGTACAGGAATTCCATGTTTCTTAGCCAATATTTCACCGATGAAACATGAGGAGGCTCTTGATTCTACTAGGGTTGTAAGGGAAAGGGTGTTCTTGGGCATGATTAACTTGACAGGTGCAAGACATGTTTCTATGAGTGTAGCTGGAATTATGAGACCCTTTCTTATATCATGGTCCGATTGTACGGTCTCTTTTACAATTGGACTTCCTCATTTCCCTGCTCTACAAGGGTGGCTGCGACTCTGGAGTTTGTTCTCTTGTTGGGACAATTCACTGCAATATGCCCAGGCTTCCACAATAGAGGCATAACTTGTTATCTCTCCTTCTCTGTTTCTCTTGTGGTGTTAGAGGTTGGAACCTAGTTACATGTATTTGCATAGGTTCGGGCATAGACTCATCTTTAGGAATGGGTTGGAAGGGTTTCCATTGGCGAGGTCTTCCTTCTACTTTTCTTTCTTGTTTCCTTTCAAAAATTCAATTATCGCATTGAATAGCTTGTATGATGTATTCATTCAATGTCTTAACGTCTGGCATCGTGAGCAAAAGGTCCTTCACATCATCTCTTAAACCCCATCTAAATTGGCTTATGAAATAATCTTCATGCAAAGTGAGATCACATATCAACTGCCTAAAATCTGATGCATAGATAGAGGCAAGGCGGTTACCTTGATGTAACTTCCGAAGTTTTGTTTCTACCTCTCGGCTTGTGTCCGCATCTCCAAATGTGGCAGTGAGTTCTCGAAGAAATTCCTCATAGTCCTGAAGTACTACCATGTTCTTCTCCAAGATTGGGGCAAACCATGATAATGCTTGGTCACAGGTTCCAATAAACCCGACCTTGGATGCCTCGTCAGGGTATCTATCAAGTTGCATATGGATGTACAATTTAACTTGCTGGAGAAATCCATGAAACTTCGTGTGATCCCCATTGAACTTTTTTGGCATGCAGATCTTGGGTTCCTTCATGAAGGATGCACTAGGCCAATGATTCACTTGATTCCTCCCTTGATTTGCTTAAAGACTTCCGATTTGTTCTTGTAATTCTTGGGGGAGTGCACCTACATGCACTGGATGTCCCACCTCGACTTGTGTATGTCGATGAGTTAGGTCCTCGACTTGTTGTTGGAGACTCTGAAGTGATGCTACAATCTATTCATAAGAGTTCCTCATGATGCTTGGCCTTGGATAGGAGCGAGTCTTGCCAAAATGTTAGGGGAGCACTAGATTGTGCTCTCTGACTACACTAGACAAGATTTTGGAAATATACTTCTGATTACAAGAACACCCATGTAGGGAAAATGATACAAGAATATGTGATTGATACAAGACGTCCCACAACCCGGGACTGATAGGTATGAATAACTCGACTAGAGATGATACAAGAGATCCCACAACCTGGGATCGTAAGTTTGAAACAAGATATCTCGATTACAAGAACTTCCTTTTGGGAGATGAACTAGATACAAGAAAGAACTCAACAAGATCTCATACCACGAGATTACAAGAGGACAAGACAGGATGTCCAAGAACTAGACTAGACAAGACTGGAACAAGGAACAAGACAAGAACTAGAACTGGAACTTGGAGAGTACTTACTTGGCAGTCATGACTCCTTGAGCTCCCAGGACTGGTATTGGCAAGACTGATTATGAATGTAGCCAACCCCTCCTTATATAGGTTTTCAAGGGCAGTTCCCAAGGGCGGTTGCGAGTTGATGATGTCATCAATGATGCCAGCAAATCGATCAGGACCTCTAAATGTCAGAATCTAGCAAATAGACAATCGATCTTAGGATTTTGGAACATTCTGGACGCAATGGAAGCATTGGTTTCTCCTAATTCTGAACCAATAATGAGATATAGGATTCACATGGAATCTAAGGTTCAGGATGGTTTCCTTTGTCCATGACATCTGATTCCTTTCTGGTAACTATGGAGCATTTTCATTGTCTCCTTCGATGTACTTCTAGTAGCCTTTTCCCATCAAGAAAATTTTCATTCTGCATCTCCAAGCATGGAATTTGTTCTTGTCCAGCTTATCGCTCATAAGCTGACTCACTGCATTTGCCATTTTTGCAGCAATTCACAATACTGCAAAAACACTATAAGCAATACTTATGCTTGAACACTGTCACACTTTGACATGACAATTTAATCTCGGGAAAATAGAGTTTTTGTTTATCAACAATACATGGAATCTATTGAAATTCTGGATCTAGAATATATGAGTATTTTCGAATAGGATGCAAGTCACAATTTTGCAAACTGACCTGATAATCTTTGGACCCCACCTTACAGACTTGAAACAGAGGTCCAGATGGCTCCAAAACAGAAATCTGACAAAAACAACTAACCTTAAAGGAATAACTCTTGAAAATATTTTGAGGCCTTCTACTTGCACGCCAATTTTCGTAGCAATCTGAGGTCATTTGTGAATCATGCTTTCTCCACACCTTCTTGCGTACTCTTCACTGTTGCCCATTCCACGAGCTCTCTATAGCAACACTAGCTCTAGTACCATGTCACGAAAAAGGAGATAAGGAAGAGAGCTCACACACACACACTCTCACAATCAAAGAGAAGCACACACATAGATTGAGACAAGGAAGAATAATCTTCTTCTTCTTCTATTACTTAAAAGGAATGTACAAGAATGACCTAAAACAATAATACAACAAGTGCAATATATAAAGAACAATACATGAGGAAAATCCTAATGTTTGTGAATGAGTGAGCTGGCAAGACAACAAATGTGCCATGACGCTCGATAGATAAATCTAATACAAATCAATGAATCATCCCTGACATATACCAGCATGACCACTATACATGTCAGATAAATGAAAAAGTGATATGTGTCATCCTGGATCATCACATGTTAATCTTGATATCTGAACAAATAAGAAGATCAACAGTCTTCTCTCTGGTACGAAGGTTTAATGTACAAAGGTTCAACTTGTTCTCCAAAAGATTCTTGTGGTCCAATAGTACCTATTTACATGTAGCAGAGATACGAGTTAGATTTAATATGATAGATTCTTCAATCAACTTATCATTCTGATAGAGAGAATTCCATGATTCAAAACCAAATTTTATGAACTTGTTTTTTTATGATCAATTTTTGTTTTTTTTTCTAGTGTACTATCCAACCAATCGAGATAGATTATTATATATAAGAAAAAGAAGAGTTAGTAACAAAAGCATCATTTAACTTGTAGTAGTGCTTTACTTCCATCCAAGCTTTCCAAATATTACAAGTCAATCTACTTCCAATAGGGTCAAACAAAAGAGGATAAGCTACAATGTCCCAAAGAGAAATGCCAGTCCAAGATTTTAAGTTTTTAACATAAAATTTACGATAACTTCTTTTAATAAGATATAACATAGTTCTCTTTTGTTCCATCCCTTTAGCTCCGTTGACAAGCTTGCGCGATCATACACACATAGATGGTCCGTACAACTCTCCTCCCAGCCACGCCCGAGCTTCACTTGCGAGAGTCTTATTTCTTGATTGCCTTGATGAGTTATCTCCTTACTACCTCTTCTCTCCTACCTAATGTGACTATAACACCAATATGTGACATGTGGCACATACCTCCATGGTGTGATAGGGTCATGATGTGACATAAGACAAACCCAATCATCATCAAAATCTACAGCTCTCATAACCCATTTGGTAGACATGCTTTTAGCCATTCTAGTAGGACAAAAAATTCTCAAACCTCCTTCTTCCTTGCTCATGCAACAAATCTTCTGGGACACTTTGGGGATTTTGAAGTAAGCAAGATTTCCACCCCATAAACCTCCAATAATTGTTTCTTAGTAGGCATCCAACATGAGAGAAAGTAAATGATGGGAGGCAAAACATAATGATTGAGAACAAACACTCTATGAGTTAAGGAATGTTGAAGAGACATTCACTTAAAAATTTTAATTCAAATTTTTTTCATTACTGTCAAAGATCGCCTGCTCCGATGAGCTCCCCAATTTTTGGGACGATACCTGCACGACTTTCGATGACTCTTGACAGAGACAAGCGCACGGAGTTCGATGTATCCTTTTCCGCCCAGCCGCGTGGTGTCTCTAAAAATGACTACTTTCTCTCTCTCTACACCCAAAATGGGTCATGGTCAAGGTTCCTCTCATGAGTGCCACTTGGCACTCATGTGAGCATCATACTCTATATGAATAAGAGGAGGGTCATACCTCTAAATACTATTCATATAGGATACTCCATGTGACATTTCCTTCCCCTTACTTCCATTTTGTCCTCAAAATGGTATTGGAAGGTCTAAAAGAAAGAGAGAAATAATAGAACCACCACTCCCACTATATCCCCATGTATAGAAATACATGGTCCTGTCTCCGTGTTGTTTCCCCATATCCTTCCCCTTAAGAAAACTCTTGGGAAGGTAAACTAAAACTGGGAAACCGTCTCTGAAGGGTGCTAACCCGCTCCCATGTGGCACTATCTTCTGAACTATCTTTCCACTTTACTAGACACTCTTTATACAAGTGACTCCTCGTCCGTTTCTCTCGAGTGCGTAGTATGCTCTCTGGCTCATGTGGAATAGATTGAACAGAAATAGGCTCTACTACCTCACTATCTGGAATGAGGTTGTCAGATTCACCCAGCCTTTTCTTAAGCCGGCTAATGCAACAGCGTAGCGACAATAATTGCTAAATGCAACAGCGTAGCGACAGTAATTGCTCATGAATGAATGACTCTCCTCCCAACCAAATGCCTCTATATATAGCTCTCTCCAGGGGACTACCTTCTTGGGCAGGTGAATGCTAATCATCCAAGTGTCAGCCATGTATCTGCATGTGCGCCAAGTGTCCAGTGGATGCTTCTAGAAGGTTCTAGAGCTCTTTGGGCAAAATACTCTTCCCATGTATCCCATGGGGATTGAACCCAAGACCTCGTCCTTCACACCCTTGAGTCTTAACCACTAGGCTAAGTGGATTACTTGGTTACAAGAGTAAATGACCTACCAGTAAGTCTAGACTCGAGATCTTTGGCCACACAAACGAATGACCAAACGGAAGCCGATTTCAGATCTGTCTGAACCAATCGGATCCCTAGATCACCAACTTACTTTATTACATTCTTCCCCCCTTGGAAAATATTTTCGTCCTCGAAAATTAGAGCTATATATACTGTAGGCAACCCCCGAGCCTCATGTTCTAAAACTTGAAGAACATGCATTCATTCAAACAGGTTATTTACTTAGATCTTGAAAGTAAAAAACCTTATCATATTCTAGATCTTGAAGAACATGATCGGTTTATCTACTAAAAACTTGAAAGTAGAAAACCTTCTTTATTTGGGACCAACTTAAAACTTGAAAGCTGGAAAACGTCGTTGGATTGTGGAAACTTTTTCCCATGTTGAATTTTCTTCAGTTCCATCCTTCCATTTTACTAAGCACTCTTCATACAAGTGGCTTCTTGTACGTTTATCTCAGGTGCGAAGTATCCTTTCAGGTTCATGAGGAACTGTTTCATTTACTGGAATAGGAAGTATGACCTGATGTCCAACTAGATTATCTGAATCTGTTAGACTCTTCCTAAGTCGGCTAACATGGAACACTGGATGAATCCAACTATCATCTGGAAGTTGTAATTCATAAGCCCACAAACCAACTTTCTTGGTGATTGGAAAAGGACCGCAATATCTAGGCGACAACTTGGCGCATTGACCAGTCTTGAACTTTTCCGATCTTTCAGGAATGCGAAGATAAACTTGATCGCCAACCTGAAAAGTAACATCTCTTCGCTTTGGATCGGCATAAGCCTTTGCACGATCTTGAGCTTTCTTTAAGTTTTCTTTAGCTAACTTGCGCTTAAAGTTCATGTCTTGAAGGAACTCTTGTGCTGCTTGAACTCGTTCATTATGAAGTCCCACTGCATAAGGAGATCTAGGCTGGAAACCGTACATCAACATGAATGGACTAAATTCAGTTGATGAATTCTTGGCACTGTTATAGGCAAACTCAGCTAATGGAAGATAATCTTCCCAATCAGTCTGTTTGGAAGTAACATAAGCTCTGAGTATGTCTTCCAAAATTTGATTGACTTTCTCTGTTTGTCCATCCGTCTGGGGATGTTCAGCTGTGCTTAAACTTAGTTTAGTTTCAAGTCTACTAAAGACTGCTCGCCAAAAATGACTTGTAAATCGAGCATCTCTATCAGAAACTATGTCTATTGGAAGACCATAGAGTCTATAAAGTTGATTTACAAATATTTTTGCAAGTTCTGGAGTCTTATAAGTAGTCTTGACTGGAATAAACTGAGCAAGTTTAGTCAATCGATCAACTACAACCCAGACTGAATCAAAGCCCTTCTGAGTGCGGGGTAATCCAGAAATGAAATCCATGGAAATACTTTCCCACTTTCCTTTGGGAATTTCCAAAGGATGCAGCAATCCTCCAACTTTAAGTCGTTCAAACTTATTGACTTGACATTTATGGCACTTAGACACATAGTTTTGCACATCTCGATGCAAACTAGGCCAATAAAAATGTCTTTTCACTAACTCATAGGTTCGGTTAATACCAGGATGTCCTGCACTTGGAGTATCATGGCATTCGAAAAGTACTTGATTTCGTATGTCCATTCTACTTGGGACACAAACCTTACCTTTATAAAGCAAATATTCATCTTGGAGAGAATAGTGTTTAAACTTTCTCTCAGAAGTACTTGCTTCATTTTGTTTATCTTGTTCAGCTGCTTTCCATGCTTGACTGAAGCTTGGATCCTCTTTGCAGCTTCCTTTCAAAGTTGAAATAAATTCACTTTGAATTTGTACAAAACTTAGATTGTTCAACATAGGCATCCGACTTAGGGCGTCTGCCACTGCATTGAACTTTCCTTTTCTGTACCTGAGTTCATAATCGAACTCTTGCAACTGTTCGGCCCATCTAGCTTTTCTACCTCTAAGATCAGGTTGGTTTGCAAACCACTTTATGCTCTCTTGATCAAAAACTATGGTCAGCTTTGATCCATATAGATAATGGCGCCATTTCTTTAGAGCATTTATAATAGCGAACATCTCTCGCTCATAGGTAGAGTAGTTTTGCTGAGCAGGACTTAGCTTTCTACTCTCGAAAGCTATTGGTCGACCATCTTGGCTTAGTACTGCTCCTACTGCAGATGAACTTGCATCTGTCTCTAATTGGAAAGGCTTGTTCGGATCTATGATCTGTAGAACCGGGGCCGATGCTAAAGCAAGTTTAAGATCTTGAAAACTCTTTGCTTGATCTTCTTTCCAATTTAACTTTTGATGCTTCCCTTTGAGTTGATCCGTCAAAGGTACTGCAATCTTGGCATATCCAGCCACAAACTTCCGATAATATCCTGCCAATCCAAGAAAACTTTGTAGTTCTCGAACCGTCTTGGGCTCAGGCCATTCAAGAATCACTTGGACCTTTTCAGGGTCAACTTTGATTCCTTCCG
The DNA here is from genome assembly GCA_020310875.1 of Ceratopteris richardii. Lineage (NCBI taxonomy): Eukaryota > Viridiplantae > Streptophyta > Polypodiopsida > Polypodiales > Pteridaceae > Ceratopteris > Ceratopteris richardii. The sequence goes on along the minus strand of CM035420.1, from coordinate 176,567,693 downwards.
CGGAAATAATATGGCCTAAATACTTTACTTCTGGGGTAAAGAATTCACATTTTGACTCTTTACCGTAAAGTTTATTATCGCGAAGAAGTTGAAAAACTTTTTTCAAGTGCTCTAAGTGACTTTCATGATCTTTACTGTAGATCAGAATATCACAAGAAATAGTCCCTGATGATTTGGTCCGTTGAGGTCGACTTGATTCTAGCCGAGAGTGCTAGAATTATGACGAAGATAGGCCTCCAGATCTTCACTCCACGGCTTCCGCTTTCTTCAAACTTTGCTTTGTTTTTGGCTTTCTTTGGTTAGAGAAAGAGTCCTCCCAAGACTCGATGTATCTCGGGTTCCGGGTTGGAACAGTCGGAGAAGAGTTCCGGGTTCGGCAGCGATTACTGTTTGACAGAGTCTTCTGCATACATGAAACAGAGAAAGATTCGAGCGCCTTGGCTATGTCGAAGTACTTTGAAACCGGCTGGATGGGTTCGAATCCCGGTCGGCAGCAGCGCGCGAAACCTCCTTTTGGTCTTGGCTAGAGCTTGATGAAGAATTTACAGCGCCGATCTTTAGCAAAAGAGGATAATCTGCAGCTTGTTGGACGTGATACCGCTGTGGGCACCTTGGATAAGCGATCGCAGTCCTATTGGGGGGGCGAGGGATCGATTCCCGCCGGCAGCACACAGAGAATATAAAGCTTTTGCCAAGCTATGCTTCCTCTCAAGCTAAGCTAAGAGGCAATTTTGGCGGTGCACGCAGGTGAATCAATCGCATAAAGGAGAGCGACTAAAGGAGCAAGATGATGAGAGCTATGGAGTGAAGGCTCTGATACCAATGCAACAGCGTAGCGACAGTAATTGCTAAATGCAACAGCGTAGCGACAGTAATTGCTCATGAATGAATGACTCTCCTCCCAACCAAATGCCTCTATATATAGCTCTCTCCAGGGGACTACCTTCTTGGGCAGGTGAATGCTAATCATCCAAGTGTCAGCCATGTATCTGCATGTGCGCCAAGTGTCCAGTGGATGCTTCTAGAAGGTTCTAGAGCTCTTTGGGCAAAATACTCTTCCCATGTATCCCATGGGGATTGAACCCAAGACCTCGTCCTTCACACCCTTGAGTCTTAACCACTAGGCTAAGTGGATTACTTGGTTACAAGAGTAAATGACCTACCAGTAAGTCTAGACTCGAGATCTTTGGCCACACAAACGAATGACCAAACGGAAGCCGATTTCAGATCTGTCTGAACCAATCGGATCCCTAGATCACCAACTTACTTTATTACAGCTAACATGAAAAACTGGATGGATTTGACTATTCTCTGGAAGTTGGAGCTGGTAAGCCATCTTTCCTATTCTCTTAAGTATTTGGAAAGGTCCACAATACCTAGGAGATAATTTTGGACAAGGTCCCGTCTTCATGGTTTCAGACCTAGATGGAACTCTAAGATAGACTTGCTCTCCTGCCTCAAAGTTGATATCTCTTCTTTGAGGGTCAGCATAGGCTCTAGCCCTATCCTGAGCTTTCCTAATGCTGTCCTTAGCAAGTCTAAGCATATCATTCATTTCTTCCAAGAAGTCCTTTGCAGCTTGAACTTTTTCATTCTGCAAGCCTACTGCATAAGGAGCCCTTGGCTGAAACCCATACATAAGCATAAATGGACTATGCCCAGTGGAAGAGTGCTTGGCACTATTATATGCAAACTCTACTATAGGTAAGTACTCCTCCCAATTAGTTTGCCTTTCATTTACATATGCTCGAAGCATATCCTCTAGGATTTGGTTAACCCTTTCTGTTTGCCCATCCGACTGTGGATGCTCGGCCGTACTCATGCTAAGCTTTGTATCCAACCTTTTGAAGACCGCTCTCCAAAAGTGGCTAGTAAACTTCCTATCCCGATCAGAAACTATGTCTAAAGGAAGACCATATAACCGGTATAGGTTCTCAACAAAGAGTCTAGCCAACTCAGGTGTCTTCACTGTAGTATGTGTCGGAATAAACCTAGCCATTTTGGTTAACCTATCCACAATTACCCAGACCGAGTCGTGCCCTCTCTGAGTCTTAGGTAATCCGACTATAAAGTCCATGGAGATACTCTCCCACTTCCCATTAGGAATATCCAATGGGTGGAGTAGTCCTCCAATCCTCAACCTCTCAGCTTTGTTGACCTGGCATTTATTGCACTTAAGCACATACTCTAGGACGTCCTTATGAAGTCCAGGCCAATAAAACTGCCTCTTAACAAGATCATAAGTCTTGTTAACTCCTGGGTGTCCCGCACTAGGTGTGTCATGACACTCATATAAAATATGCCGTCTCATCTCAATATCTCTAGGGACACACACCTTACCTTTATATAACAGATATCCATCATGGACACTGTAATTCTTCCACTTGAATCCTTCTTGAGTACCCGTCGATACTCCATCCTCATTGGAAACCCGTATATCACGATCCCCATTCTCTATGGCTTCCCAAATCTCGGAATATGCAGGATCAAGTCTACATTTCCCTCTAATAGACTCAAGTAGCTCACTAGTGATCTGAGTAAAACTCAGTCCATTGAGCATAGGCATGCGGCTAAGTGAATCAGCCACTACATTAAACTTTCCCTTCCTATACCTAAGCTCATAGTCAAACTCTTGAAGGGTCTCTGCCCATCGGGCCTTACGACCTTTAAGGTCTGTTTGATTAGAGAGCCACTTAATGCTCTCTTGATCAAACACTATCGTAACTTTGGCACTATATAAATAATGACGCCACTTCTTCAAAGCATGGACTATTGCATACAACTCCTTCTCATAGACGGAGTAATTCTTTTGAGCTGGTTCTAGTTTCTTGCTCTCAAAAGCTAATGGTCGACCATCCTGTACTAAAACCGCTCCTATAGCAAAATCACTCGCGTCAGTTTCAACCACAAATGGTTTATTGGGATCTGCTATGTGTAAAAGTGGAGCTGTAGCAATTGCTACCTTCAACTTTTCCATACTTTGCTTCTGTTCGTCTCCCCAATGAAAGGCTTTCCCTTTGCCTTTAAGCTGTTCCGTCATCGGGACAGCAATTTTGGCATAGTTCTTAATGAATCTTCGATAGAAACCTGATAAACCTAGGAAGATCTGCAGCTCCTCCAGGTTCCGTGGATGTGGCCATACCATAATAGCCCTTACTTTTTCAGGATCCATCTGGATTCCATCTTGGGAGACTATATGCCCAAGGTATTTAACCTCTGTTTTGAAAAATTCACACTTTGACTCCTTAGCAAAGAGCGAATTTTCTCTTAGCACTTGAAATACTTTTCTCAAGTGTTCCAAGTGCTGCTGTTCTGATACACTATAGATCAGAATGTCATCTAAAAAGTCTACTACAAAGTGTCCTAGATAAGGCCGTAAAACACTATTCATGAGTTTCATGAAAGTGGCAGGAGCATTGGTGAGACCAAAAGGCATCACCAAAAACTCATAGTGCCCATATCTAGTCCTAAATGCAGTCTTAGGGACATCCTCTGCCCTAATCCTGATCTGATGATATCCTGATCTGAGGTCAAGCTTGGTAAAATACCTAGCTTGATGTAACTGATCAAATAGATCTTCCAACCTAGGCATTGGAAATCTATTTTTGATAGTTACCTTATTAAGTGCTCTATAATCTATACATAGTCTCATAGAGCCATCTTTCTTTTTAACTAGGAGCATTGGCGATGCCCATGGTGAGTTACTAGGTTTGATGAAGCCTTTATCTAAATAATCCTGCAATTGCTTCTCAACCTCCTCATACTGAGAAACACTAAGCCTATAAGGTGGTCTACAAATAGGATTAGTGTTAGTAACAACTTCTATGGCATGGTCAATGTCCCCTCTCTCAGGTGGTAGCCCTCTAGGTAAGTCAGTGGGAAAAACATCTCTGAATTCAAACATAAGATCCTTAAAACTTTTAACTACACACTCTTGCAAAAAAGAATAGTAGAAAGTCCTGTTCATATTTACATTCAAAGCATGAAAATATACATCAGATGAGCTGTCTATACAATGCTCCATATCATGACTATACAATAAAAACATATCCTGTACATGCTGTGAACAACAGAGACTATACAACTCTAATGATGAGATGAGAGGTGCACTAGGTACATCTCTCTCTCCCTGAATATAAACTGTACTTCCATTCTTTTCAAACTCGAGTGTGTTATTTTGATAGCTGCGTTTAAGTGTATCTCCCAACCCCCATAGCCACTCTCTTCCTAAGACTAGATCTGTCCTCTCCATGTTCATAATTTGGAAGTCCATATGATCTATATAATCCTGCATCTTGACTTCCAAATTGGATACCATAGTATCCCATATTCTTTTATCTTGCCCTTGCATCATAGATACAATGTATTTATGTGCACTAGGCTGTTGGGGAATCTTCAATTTCTTGACCAAAGCATAGTTTATGAAGTTATGAGTGGCAGAGTCATCTATCATGACTCGCACCCTGGTCCCGTATACACTACCATGTAGCTTGACCAAGTCATGTGGTCCAAACTGCGGTGACCACAATGACTGAGTCAAACAACACGTGTGCTCTATATCCTCGTGCATCACCTCCACTCCCTTGCAGCTAGAGCTGCCATGAATGGGAAGGGTCTGCACTAGGTGGACCGCCTTTTTGCCCCTTTCAGGAGCCGTACTAGACTCTTGTCCTTTCTTCTTTTCTTCCCCCTTCTTGAGTGGACAGTTCCACTGTGAGTGGCTAGGGGATAGGCACCTAAAACACAGGTTCTCTCTTTTGGCCTTCTCAAACTGGTCTGTGGATAGCTTAGGCCCTTGTGATCTTTGTTTTTTAATAAAAACCTTGTTTTTCCCAAAAGGCAACTTTTTCTTAAATTTAGTGGTGTTAAGAGGTTTAAGGGGCTGATCCGTCTCCATAGGAGTATACTGAGGACGGTTATGGTCCTCATATATCTATGCATATTTGATCGCCTCCTCAAACGTCTTAGGCGCATTCCTCCTGACTTCCCTCTTTATGGCTTTATCCAAGCCCCTAACAAACCCTCTGGTCTTCTGAAAATCATCTAGACCCTTAAGCTTCAAAGTGATCTCTCTATAGTGGGATAGATAGACTGAAAGAGGCCTGCCTCTTTGAGTAATCCTATCGCACTCATCCCAATTCCTCTCCTCTTCATTTTTCAGGAAGAAACTCTTTTAGGAAAAGAGTCTCAAAGTGAGTCCAGTCACTAGGAATAGAGTTCGCCTCCTTAAGACTCATCCACCACTTATAAGCACGCGGGCCGAGGGAGAGACTCGCCTCTAGCACACGATACTCAGGTGGGGTGCCCTTCAATTGATGCAAATCTTGCCACTTTTGTAAAAAAGTGTAGATTGCATCCTTATTCCTGTCTCGGTCATCCCCCGTGAAGGTTGGTGGCTTTAAGTCTTTCAGGAGGGGAGCTTCCCTAGAGCTCTCTCCTTTATATTTACTAGGAAGAGAAGTCTCTTTCCTAGTAATCTCTAGAGGAATGGTAGGAGTCTCTCTTTCCTTCCTAGCTAGGAAAGAAGTGACACTAGTCTCAAGAGAGATCATTTGAGACTTAAGTTGCTGTATAAGAGATGTAATGCTACCCAAATCTTTCTCTAACTTGAGGGTTTGCTCTTTCAAGTCAATGAATTGGTCACGAGTGACAAATTCATCTATAAGCTCTTCATAAGTGTACTCTTGCTGTGAAGGCTCTTTTTCTTCTATATTCTCTTCTATTTCTTGTCCTAACTCTACTTCTTCCATCCTAGCATCCTGATCCTCTAGTTGCTCTCTAGGTGGAGAAGTGGTTTCAACTAATTGTTTGCCTTTATTTTCCATGTTTAAGTACCCTTCCCCCGTTTGCTAACTAGAGAGTATGAAAATGAATGGAAGTAGAGTTAAAATATGCAAGAAGAAGAGAGATATAACACAAGAGCACTTCCCTGATACAAAGTAGTGTTGCGGAAGCTAAATCCAGGTGGTCCTTGATGCTTGAAGCCACTGATTTTGAGTCCTCGCCAGTCCCAAAAGAAAATTGGAAATGTCCGCTTGGTCCGGGGAGGTTCTAGACACCATAAACCATCCAAAATAACACCAAAAGTGCGAAGGAAAAGCCTCAAACGTGCAAACTGAATGCAACTGAACAATTTCAGAAATTTTCCAATCCTCGCCAGTCCACAAAGTGTTGTCCAGCACCTGCACTTCAAAAATTTGAGACAATCCCAAGTGAAAAAATTGGATTTGGAGTCCGGAAGAAGAAAAACTAGGCCCGGGAGTGGCCGCCTAGTTCCTGCTGAAGCGCTGCAGAGAGATTTTGGTAGGGCAAATCTCTTCCAAATCCAACGCCGATGGTCTCTGAGCGAAGCTTGAAAGCGTAGCTTCGAAACGTGACCAAGATTTTGAAAATCCGATATGGTATGAAGAAGATATGGTCCGGAGAAGTGAGGTATGTCACCGGTGGGAAGTGAAAAGCTTCATCTTCATGAATAGATAGGTTTGGAAAGCTCAAAACTGAGGAATGAAAGCTTCTTTCACCAAACCAACACCCCCCATCCCATAACCACAGCCCATAATACATATGTACATCCTCATTTGATCAACATCTTGATCCACAATATCAATTTTGTTCTTCTAATTCCCCCAAAAAAAATTCGAATTTTACCTATCTTCAAGTTGAATTGGAGTGGCTTCGAAAATTTCTGAACTGTCAACGAAGGGGGCTTTTATCCCACATAGGGGCGCTGCAGGCGGAGAAAATCCCTTTATAACCAAGAGCATGAGGAGCTTACTTCCACCTTGGAGTGGGGAGGGAGGAGCAAAGCTCCCCCTCGTGGGCTGGCGGATGCCTTCGGGCCTCTGCGTGACTCTCTGCGCCTGTGGGCCTTCTCTGATCGCGGGCCGCCTGTGGGCCGTCGGTTGTTGATGATGGTTGTCCCGTCGCGGGCCGCCTGTGGGCCGTCGGTTCTTGATGATGGTTGTCCCGTTCGCCGTCTGGCTCCGATACCAATGTCAAAGATCGCCTGCTCCGATGAGCTCCCCAATTTTTGGGACGATACCTGCACGACTTTCGATGACTCTTGACAGAGACAAGCGCACGGAGTTCGATGTATCCTTTTCCGCCCAGCCGCGTGGTGTCTCTAAAAATGACTACTTTCTCTCTCTCTACACCCAAAATGGGTCATGGTCAAGGTTCCTCTCATGAGTGCCACTTGGCACTCATGTGAGCATCATACTCTATATGAATAAGAGGAGGGTCATACCTCTAAATACTATTCATATAGGATACTCCATGTGACAATTACCCTATCCCATCTTTGCTCAAAAGTAATCTTAAAACCCATAGGTATGCCAAGAAATCTGAAAGCAATGCCTTCTTGAATGATATCACAACCATTACTAATAATACAAGTAGGGATAATATTGCTAGAAGACTTGAAAGAAGTTCTTTTTGTGATAATTTTAGAGCCACTTGAAAGAAAGAATATATCCAAGCATTTCATAAATTTATTAGCATACAAATCATTAGCTTTAGTGAACATATTACTTTCATCTGCAAACATTTGAAGGCCAAGTTGAGTGGGGGCATTAGGAATATTTATACCTTGGATGGAGCCTTGATTAAGACAATATTTATTAAGCCACCCAAGGGCATCACTAGTGATAGAAAAAAGAAGGGGAACAAGGGGAGAGCCTTGTCTAATGGACCTATTGAGTCTAAAGGGACTAGACATATGACCATTCATAAAAACTCTAGAGCAAGCATTGCCAAAGAGAATACTCAAACATCTAATAAAATTTCTACTGGCCCCAACATCATGAAGGGACTGAAGAATGAAGTTCCAATTCATCCTATCATAATCTTTATCAAATCAACCTTAAAGAAATAGAAATCTTTCTTAGACTCTTTAGCATAGTCAATCCCTTCCCAAATGGAGATGATAACATCAAGAATAAATCTACCTCTAATGAATCCCTTTTCCTCAGTGAGAATGATCTTGTCCATAATAGGACTGAGCGTCCTAGCCAAAGTAGAAGAAAAGATTTCATAAAGAGAAGTCAGACAAGAGATAGGTCTCCAATTGCTTATGTCATCCTTAGGCCCTTTCTTATGAATAAGTTTGATAACACCAATTTTGATAGAGGTAGGAAGAGTACCTCTCCTCATAAATTCTTGTCGGGTCAAGAAATCTTGAAGTTCCATGAAGAATTCATTAGGTCTCCCATCAAAACTAGGATATTTGCATGATTTCAATTTGTAAATGGTTTCTTTAACCTCACCGACAGTGAGGGGCAAATCCAGGATAGAAGCCAGATCCTAGGGAATATATTTTTTTCCTTTTAATTGCATTGAGGGCCCTAGCTCTCTAGATGTCCTCCCCCAACTTGGGAGGCATAGAGAAAACATTTGCAAACAAGCGACCAACCTCTTGCAAATTCTCCTTAATGTTGATAGCATCCTCTCTTGAATCCTTCTTCAACATAGGTATGAAGTCTTTAGCCTTTTTTTCACCAAGTCAAAGATACTCTTATTGGGTTTATCAATTTTACCGGCCCATTATTCTCTTGAAGTGACAAGAGCACCACAAGTTAAGAGATAATTTTCAAATCCTAATCTTTCCTGAAGTTCTAGGACCTTCTAACTAATAGTCAGGTCATTAGGTTGAAACCCCTTAGGTTCATCTATCTGCTTGAGAATCATCATTCTTCTCCTAAATCTAATCTACTTGGCCTTATTTTTGTAGTGAGTAAAAAGCTTTTGAAAATAAAAAATAGCATTATCCCAAGTAGTAAAAGTTGAGGAATAATTATTGAAATGTTGAACAAAGATGCTCTTAGTCTTGTCAATGACACAAGGAATCCTAAGAAGGGAAGCATCATGGTGAGGCCAACCAGCTCTATAGTCAGGATAATTTGTGTGGAGTTAGATAATTAAAGGGGAACAATAAAAAAATGCCTAAGGTAGGATCCAAATCACAATCAATTTGCCAAAGCTCATGCATAAAATTAACATTCATATAACCTCTATCAAGTCTAGCAGCCAAAAAGTAATTTTTATTTCTATTATTCCACGTATACCCAAAGTTGGAAGAAGCATCAATAAGATTTTTAGTACACATCAGGTTAAACCAAGCAGCCTTCTCTTTACCTTGAATGATGTTATTCTTATTTCCAAGTGTGTCTTTAGAATCCACAACCATATTAAAGTCACCCAAAATCAATAGATCATCTTTAATACTAGATAATTTATTCCATCAGTTCACTCTTTCACAGAACGAATTAGTAGCATACAAAATGGCAAAAGAATAGTTGATAGGATTACTACATCTCAAGGCAATCCATTGATTAGAGGGACTAACCATAACCTCCTCTATAAGATGATCAATACAAGCAACAATACCAATAACAAAGCCACCTTTACTAGTAGAATGACTTGTGGTGTACCTAGAATGATTAGAAGATAAAATATCAAGGTTACTTGTGAGCTTAAAACCACCAATTTTAACCTCCTTCAAGCAAATGATATCAAGGATAATAAATAGTTACTTCAACCAACTATTGACAGATGTGGCTCTAACAGGATCTGTTTGCCCTTTTATAAGAGATACAACTTTGATTAAGTCTATAAGCAAGGATGAGTATGAAGCATCGTATGTGTATACCATTGAACATATTCTAAGACTTCATAACATAATTCTTGAATCCTATTAAAACATTCAAGCATCTCCATACCATAGATCAACTTCAAGTTATTGAAATACATGCAATCAGTTACTAGCACCATATCTATGATAAGAGAAAAAATCAAATATCTATAGCATAAAAACATATTCAATTTCTATATTTTTTGGGGTTTAATCAGGGAGTCAAAAACCCTAACTATTTCTTTTCTTTTGATTTTAGAAAGAGCCTGGACTTGAATGTGAAGTTCTTCATATTGGATCATGGGAACATCATCACTAGAACCTTTAGAACATTGAAAATACCTAATTTTGTCCTGATCACTATTGTTAAGTTGTTCTAAAAAAAATCATCATCATTTGATTTCTTGTTACCTTCTTCTTCATATGAGGAAGGGCCAGAGGAATTATTTCTAGAATGAGAATTGGAGAGGGAATTTTTATTTTTTCTTATGATCTGAGTCCAACCATCGTCACTATCCACCTTGGTAGCTTCCATTTTTCTAGGGTTAAGCTCTGAATTCCTGAGACTTAACATCAATAGCAGACTTCTCTTTTTGAATATCTAAAAAAACATTGCTAGAATCTTTTTTTAGATCGTCTAGATTATTGAAAACATTTTCTAGCAACACATCAAAAGAGTTGACCCAATTAGGGTCTTTTTTCTTTATGATCTTAGAGTTAATCATTTATTAAGTGGCCTTGTCTATAGCAATTAAAGCAGTCATGAAGCAAATTATGATAAACATTTTTTGTTCATGCAATCTACATCCATCAAAGTCTTTTATGATAAGGGTAGTTTTGATTTCTTTAGCTAGGTTCACCTCTATTAGAATCTATGGGTCCCACTTGGGTTAGTACCATTTCTTGGCTTTTGACCTACGACTTTTCCTATGAGGTTTCCTAATTCATCTACCCAAGGATGGTACTCAATAGAAAGGTAAGGGAATTCTATCCACACAAGCACTTTGATGGGCTTTGGCCCCCTAAGTTTGAATCCATTAAGCCACTTAAAAAAAAATACATTCGAGAATCCCTAATTATCCATAGTCCCTCTACAATGACCTGCATTGCACCGTTGGCATCATAAAAGACATTAGAAGATCTGCATTGCACTGTAGGCATCATTTAAAAAAAATGAAAATAACCGTTGAGAAGATATTGCACATGCTTAACAAACAATCCTCTACTCTCCCAATTGGTACATATCCATAATTTAAGCATATGAGCAGGATGAGGTTTGTGGCAAAGACCAATGACGACCTTACCATACAAATGGTTATTAAAAGAGTCGCCAAATGAGTATTCATACAAAGCATTTCATGATCATGAGGTCTGTGGCAAAGACCAATGACGACCTTATCATACAAATGGTAATTAAAAGAGTCACAAATGAGTAGTCAGACACACACTCAAACAAGAGACTGAAAGAAAAACTGCAAATTCTGTTGAAACTAGTTGCCTTCTGGTAGTTCTCTTTTGTGTGGCCTTTGAGTAGTCTAACCCCTACTTTGTGGGATACTAGGGATCCCATGGGTACTATGCTTGTTCACTTGAACAGTTACAATTTCAAAGTTAAAGCCCAGGAGACTCGAGGGAGTAGGCTTCGGTTGAACCTCCATTTTACTCAAAAAAATTGCAAATTCTATCCCAGCATTTTCTTGGAAGAGAAGAGAGGTCAGAACATTGACGAGCAAAAAAAAAACATTGAGCAAAAAAAAAAACATTGACGAACATTGAGGTCAAAACATTGACGAACATTTTACTAAAAAAAACTACAAATTCTATCCCAGCAGTTTCTTGGAAGAGAGGTCAGAACATTGACGAGCAAAAAAATTTGTTTGAGAAAACAGGAAAATATAAATTAACAAGGTAAGTTACATTTGTGCAGGGGGCAGGAGCACCAAAGACTCATGGAATCACACTGATGCCACCATGGCAAACCTAAGATGGGAATACAAGTGGCTCAACATGGCCTTCCATCTCGTGTAATGGTAAGCTGCAAGAAGAAAAAATTAGAAACTCCATCTCGATTCTCATGTTAAAGAAAATTCTGCTTGAGTTATTTTCGGCCGCAGGGATTTGTTGGTTTTCGTCTTGGGAATCTTCCAAAAAAAACTCATTGCGAACATGTAGCTACTAGCAGCCTTCTTCGTCTTCTTCCATCCTCGTACGAAGCCATAGACGCTTTGTATCCCTGATTTTTCACTCCCGAGTCCCGACTCTCGAGTCTCCATGTCCACTCTCGAGACTCGAGAGTCCACTCTCCTCTCATGTATGCACTCCCCGAAGCCTCCAGGGACCACCAATCTCCTGTACATTATTTTATTGAAAGATACGGTCTATCTAGTGCCTCTCCGTGCTTTTCCTTGTACAGACCTACAGCTACATCAGTCACTCTCATCCAAGCAGATGGAGCTCCAGACTACTACTTCGTTCAATGTATGATTAGCCACGTTGCAGCAAGTGCTACGTGAATCCGCATCGAGGAAAATACAGTTAACCTTACGCACAACCTCTCAAAACAATCGTTGCCAGACCAGACCGCTTCTGCTCAAGCCCCTGGACGAGGGTAGCTGCCGGCGAGAGTAGCGACTCGCGAGTCTAGCGACTCAGGCAGCGTCAGGCTCACAAGTCACAAGCGTCTTTCTCTGTTCTACGGGGAAGGAGCGAATCATGCAAGCCGACATTCTTCTCTGTTCATGCAGACTCCATCTCTGCTGATTGGTCCGCCGGATGGGTCCCTTATCGAAGGTTTCTTTCTCTCTCTCGCTCTCTCAAGCTCGGAGTCGGAGATGGCAGACATTTTAACACGCGGGCGTCCCCGCAATTCATATTCTCATACCCCCAAAATGACAGCTCGCCGTCTGCGGACTCTCCTCTCTTCCTTTGAGCTCTCCCTCCCGTTGGTGTTTTGCAGGCTCAGCTTTCCTAAAATTCCCTTGCCACTTCTTGCTTACCCTCAGAAAGGCAAGGGCACGCATTTACTTGCTAGCTGTCTTTCTTTCCGCGTTAGGCAAATTCCCATCCCTCTCCTCGAAAATACTCTTCGAGCCTCGAGGTCCTAGTCCCGACTCCCATGTGCGTACGCAGTCCAGAAACAGACCCTGCAAAATTCTTCTGTCTGACTTCTTCTGTCTGTACTATTCGCGGAGGCACCCACGGGGGTCGGTCCACCATAGCTCTGAAAGAACTGAGGTGGCGGTACCCGGATAAACGTTAGAATATATAAAGGAAGAGCGTGTATAACTTGTGGACAATTCAGCGAGTGCCAAGACTACGTCTTCACAGAGGGGTGTGTGTGTGTGTCCAGATATTTGCAGCTAACGATGGAAGTTAGGCGTACTACTCTGAGTGAGCTTCGAATACTTAATGTTGAAACGAGCAGTCGATGCGTCTAATACGCAGATTTGGCCATTCGCTCTTCATCAGGCATACCTTGATACTTCGGAACATTTACAATACCTTTGGTCTCTGCGTTCTTTCCGAGGAAGGCTTCCGCGATGATTACCATAAAGGACTTTTACAATGTGATGAGCGCCATGGTGCCACTATATGCCGCCATGTTCCTCGCTTATGGCTCAGTAAGATGGTGGAAAATCTTCACTCCTGTGCAGTGCGCCGGCATCAACCGCTTTGTAGCGGTGTTCGCAGTCCCGCTTCTCTCTTTCCATTTCATTTCAACAAATAACCCGTACAAAATGGATTTGATATTTATTCTCGCGGACACATTATCCAAGCTTGCTATCTTCGTGCTGCTGATGGGGTGGGCGAAGTTCTCGAGGAGTGGAAGCTTGGATTGGATGATCACCCTCTTTGCGTTGGCAACTCTGCCGAATACTTTAGTGATGGGAATACCCTTGCTAAGTGCCATGTATGGCGAATTCTATGGAGGGCTTATGGTTCAACTGGTGGTGTTGCAGTGCATCATATGGTATACCCTCATGCTCTTCCTTTTTGAATTTAGGGCAGCTCGCCTACTTGTGATGGAACAGTTCCCAGATACAGCTGCATCGATAGTTTCGTTCAAGGTAGAGTCTGATGTCATGTCCTTAGATGGAAGGGAACCTTTACAGACACAGGCTGAAGTAGGTGAAGACGGGAAGATAAGGGTCACAATAAGAAGGTCCACCTCTTCGCGATCACAAGCCTTGAATTCTTTCGCCTCACCGCGCAGGTCTCTTGGGTTGATATCCATGCCCTCATCCAAAGCAATCACGCCCAGACCTTCTAATTTGACCGGAGCAGAGATATATTCTGTCTACTCATCCAGAAATAATACACCAAGAGACCATGGCATGAACAATCCTGATCTTCATTCTTTAATGTCAGCGAAAGCAGTGAGCCCCAGACCATCGAACTTTACAACCTCAGACATCTACTCTGTGCAATCATCGCGAGGGCCAACACCAAGGGCCTCGAATTTCAATGAAGATAACTATAGAGAGGCTAATGCGGCCTCGAAAATATCGAATTCCCCGCGCTATCTTCCCTACGCAGCGTACGGGCATATGCGAGGTCAAATGCCTTCAAATGGGCAAGCATACGACTCATACAGTATCTTTACGCAAGGCCACGCCAACAGCCATGGTACGTGGCCTACCCAATTTGCAGGCAACGCAGGAAAGTTATCACCCAAAGTCTCCCAGATAACAAAGAAAGCATCTGACACAGTGTCCCCGAAATTGGATGATGATAGCAAGGAAATGCACATGTTTGTCTGGAGCTCTGCTACTTCACCAGTTTCAGAAGTAGCCGCAGGCATGCTGGGGAGCTCCGAAACAAATGCAAATGATCATCTGAGAAATGCTGTTGAATCGAAAGATGTGAGGTTGAATCTCCCGGCATCGAATGAACAGTATTTGAATTCTGGTAACAGGACTTTTAAGTCTACTATTAGTCGAGTTATTCCAGAGTATTTTCTATTTGCCATGGAACCTCTGGAAAAGGACAGCTAGGTTGCATGTGAAGTATAGTTATCCTTGATTTTCAGTGAATATCTGCGGGCAAGGCGATGGTGCAGAATAGGAATACTGGACCTAGCCAGCCTAGTTACAGCGACAAGAGTGTTGTTTGTGTGTGTGCGTTTGTGTGTGTGTGTGTGTGTGTGTGTGTGTGTGTGTGTGAGTGAGAGAGAGAGAGAGAGAGAGAGAGAGAGAGAGAGAGAGAGAGAGAGAGAGAGAGAGAGAGAGAGAGAGAGAGAGTGGATAAGTAGTAGAAGCATATGGTGCAACTACGTATTGGGAGCAATCCTGTTTCTCATGCATCTGATTGTTGAACTCCACACCACGCCTCTGAGCTGGCAATGGATCCAAATGCTGTTTTGTTTGGGTGGCCAAGAGATTAATGCGTCTTCTGATTGGTCTTAGAAGGGGAGGCAGACTCCTGGCCTCAACGAAATTGCCTAGTTTGTCAAACTTGGTGGAACAGTTCTAAAGTTAATATCCCACTGCATAATCCTAGGAATGCTAGGAGGATGGGAATCTTAAATGAGATAGACTGAAATAAGTCTTGAAAAGAGGAAACTATATTCTAAAGCTATCAGAAAATATTTCTTCCTGCACCTTTTTGTACACATGCCTTCTAAGCTGGATAGAACTATGCTAGGATGAGGATAGGAACGCTGGAACAGTTCCGCTCATAGGGCTTGTACATTTGCTGTTCTCACCAGGAGTCAGGCATGAAGCACTGCCGTATGGGAATGGAGGTACACTGACTTTGCTGGACTGGTACTAACATCTACCAATTTAGATTGGGTGATGTGAATTTGGAAAGTTCTTTTCATTATCTCATTTATTCAGAAAGCACAGTACAATCACAGTGAACATGTGTGCTCAATACACATCCTCGATTGTTGTTTCACTCTTACAGCAAGCAAAGCCATTAAAGCCTGGTGTCACGGTGAACATGTGTGCTCAATATACATTCTCAATTGTTGTTTCACTCTCTGGGTCATTGTTCTGTTCATATGAGTGCGGTCCCCCACCAAGTATCAAGAGAAAGGAGATTAGGAAGAGAGAACTCACACACTCTGACACACAAGGAGAGGAGGCCACACAGATTGAGGCAAGAAAGAATGTTCTTCTTTTTCTTCTTCTTCTATTACATAGAGAGAATATACAAGACATTAGGGGAAAAAGTGAACCCTGCATGGGCCTTGTAAGGATCCCTAATTTTCAGGGATTAAAAGGTTTAATCTATGAGTTTAATGAGGTGCATAAAACCACTAGTGGTATCATGAATAAAATAATAGCATAAGAAACTCTGAGTTTTTGCTCCAATTCGTGTGCATCTCTGGCCTTTAGATCTTCCAAATCAATGGCTCAGATTGAACCTCCTAAAAAGCTAGAGAGAGAGGCGTCAGAAGTCGTGGGAGTGGGGACATGTGCTGTACAATGACTCTGCAGAAATCTGGAGCGTTCGATCTTTGAGAATTTGACGGCTGTCCGCGAATGGCGCTGATCATTTTTCGCAGCAGAATCATATACGTTAGATCTCCTATGGCATCGGACGGTGGTTATCAAAAGGCGCTTTTCCATTATTATGGAGCAATCTCCACCATCTGATGATGGTTGCATCCAATGGCCAAAAATAAAGGCGCCAGAAATCCACACGAATTCGAACTTCACCGTCCGATCGTGAACGCCATCCAATGGCTCATGGAAAAAGCGAATTTTCGTAATGATTGCGTTCATCTCAGTCGTTAGATCGCAACACAATCCAAGGGTCTATGATCATAGATGCCTTGACTTTTCCCATTTAACCATAACCTTTAGATCTATGAGCAATCTAACGGCTCTAAATGATTTTCGTGCTTTCGAAAACCATTCTAGGAAGAAAACCACAAATTTTAAATGGTTTTGGGGTCTTTGACCAAACAAAAACAAGGGAAGCCTATGCCTACCCTATGAGTTTAAGATACTAGACTGTGGCCACCACCCTCTTCTCATTGGTCCATCTCTAATCACTCCTTAATCTAAAAGGCCCATTCAGGGTTCATTTTTTCCCCTAATGAATGAACTAATACAACAGTACAATTAGTGCAAAATATAAAGAGCAATACATAAAGGATACCCCAACATCCGTGAACAAATGGGTTTGCAAGACACAAACTTGCCATCACTATCGATATGTAAGTTTGGTGAATCTCACTGAAAATATTGTTGACATACATCAGCATAGCCACTATACATGTAAGAAAAAAGAAAAGTTGTACATGTCATCCTCGATCATCACATGTTGAACTTGATTTCTCAACACCTAGCTCATCTTAACCATATCAGTTTGGTCCATGGTGGACAGTCTCTAGTTACTATTCATATTGTTAAGTGTGAACATGTCTTCCTTGTGAATTCACACTATTTTGTTGTGCAGTGTGTACAAGGTGCTCCATTGCATGTGAATTCACACTATTTTGTTGTGCAGTGTGTACAGGGTGCTCCATTGCTTTCTCTGGCCAGCTGACCCATCTTTATGAGCATCCCTTTGGTACAATGACTTTGATGGACTGGTACTAACATGTAACATTCTGATTGGGCGTTCTGAATGGCAAAACGCAAATGTTCCATCATTCTCAGTAGTTAAATTTGGTGAAGCTTATTGGAAATATTCCGACATATAACATCATAACCACTATACCCTATACATGTCAGAGAAATGAAAAGTTGTGCATATCATTCTCGATCATCGCACGTTGAGCTTGATATCTCAACACCTAGCACGTCCAAACCATATCAATTTGTTCCATGGTGGACAGTCTCTAGTTGATATTCATATTTTCATGTGTGAACAGTTCTTCCTTGTGAATTCACATTGTTTTGCTGTGTAGTGTGTACAAGGTGCTCCATTGCTTTATTTGGCAGAGCAGGCCATTCTTTATGAGCATCCCCCCCTCCCCTTTCCAAAAAAAAAAAGCCTGCCCTTTCAGAGAAAAGAGACTTCCCATACAACAGCAGATTCTAATAACCCAGACCCATCTGAAACCACCTTCAGAAATGAATTAAGTGTATTTTTGAATAATTTGCAAATCTGCACAGTTAAAATAGCATGGCAATGCCTTGGGTGTATTTTTCAACAATCCTCTAAACTTCATAAATTAATGGTCTCACCTTATATATTCTTTGAGGCCTGCTTGCCCTTGTACATTGGTCTCAGGACTCATGTCCCCTATTCATACTTAATAAAGAGTAACTGCTTTCCCACGACAAAAGAGAAAAGACTAAGCCGGCCACTTCATTACTTAAATAGAACCTGTTGGGCTGTCCAAATCAGCAAGCTCAATGAGAACTTGAAGGAAATGTTAAGTCTGGTGTCATTCTAGCTAGTATGGGTGAATAGGATCAATCTTAGCTAGGCAGTCTCCTTGGCACAAGGGGAACACAAGTTCCTATCTCTTTCTTATATCTCTGAATGTCAATACAGTTATTATTACATATAGCTGAGAGTACTTGGCCATTATAGCATATGATATGGACAATATTGGCCATCTATTCAATCACATGAACTCTTTCTGGAAAGAGCAGTGTTCCTCAGCGTTCCTCTCAGAGACACATGTCTAGTCCTGGATCTTCAGATGGACTGATAGTTGTCGAAAAACCAATGATCCTTGCAGAGATACAATTCTTGTTCTGACTCCTTCATATGGACTAGTCCTATTAAGGACTACAGCTTGTTAAGGATGATGAGGGGAAGGAAATATATTAGAGATTAAGTGCATATCCATCTTATTGAGCTGAATATTGATCTTAACTTGCTTCTTGCAGGGATCACTGAACCTCCAGGACAAGCAGCACTGATAAACTATGCGGCTGAGGACTTCAGCTTTGGTAGCAGGGTGAAATTTCCTGGAGATTCTGCCATGTCAGCAGAGAAGCAGAAGCAGCATGAAGCCAAAGTTCTAACCACTCCCCTGTCCCCGAAATTGCCAGAGAATCCTAAACCCAGAGATATGCCTCCTGCTCTTGTCATGGTGAAGCTTATTCTGCAGATGGTAGGCCGTAAACTCATCCGCAATCCTAATACTTATTCGAGTGTAATCGGGCTAACCTGGGCGCTCATATCATTCAGGTGAATTTGGTTCTACTTGTCCTTTCCGGCAATTTACAGTAGATAAATCTGGTATCTTTTGTAAGCTTACAATCAAACTTCCATGTGCAGATGGGATGTTAGCATGCCAAAGATCATCGGCAACTCAATAAGCATTCTATCGGATACAGGGTTGGGAATGGCAATGTTTAGTTTAGGTAGGTGAAACAACTATGACTTCTACATAATATTACTGAATCCCACTTAGTTTATTTGTATGTATCACAGAGGGATGTGGAACAACTATTACTGCTATGCAGATTTCATCAGGAGCTATACATGAGTCAAGGGGTGTAGGGTTGTGTGTGTCTCTCTCTCAGATATGCACAGAGAGAGAGAGAGGGAGAGAGAGAGAGATTGAAGCAAATGAAAACCTGCCGTATCTCATTCATGTCTATGAGTTCCAGGTTTATTTATGGCTTTACAACCCAGACTAATAGCATGTGGAGCCTCTCTGGCCACATTTGCCATGGCAGTCAGATTTTTGACTGGACCAGCAGCAATGGCTGCCGCCTCTATTGCAGTTGGGTTAAGAGGTGTAGATCTCCATGCTGCTATAGTACAGGTATATTGGTTCTTTGCAAGGAGAGATCTACACTCTTTTTTTCTGCACTTCAGCACTAAGAGCAAGTGTGTTTCTTTTTTCCTGCACTTCAGCACTAAGAGCAAGTGTGTTGCTTCTGCTTCTTTTCAGGCAGCCCTTCCACAAGGCATTGTTCCTTTTGTGTTTGCAAGGGAGTACGATCTGCATCCTGAGATACTAAGCACAGCGTAAGCCCACTTTTATCTAGGTCCTCGGTATTGAAAACACACAGTATTGAAAGCAAGCAACTCACCTCTAATATTATCTGCCAAGCTATTATTTTGTGTTATAGCATTAAAACATAAGTCTTCCATTGCTGGGTGGGCATCAGGTTTTAGCTACAGTGCTACCTCATGTCTGAGTTGACTACATCTACAGAAGAGATTTGGGCATGCCTACATTTGATATGACGTCACTGATCCTGTGAATGAAGTACAATGAAGCTAATAGATCTATTGAGAGAACATGATGGGACTGAAAGAACTGCATTCTATCATTGTTCTTGTCATGAAGATAACTTTTGTATTGAATGATCAATCCTATAAATGAAGTAATGATACACAAGTGAACAGCTTGCAGACCTGTTGAGAGATTCTTGAAAAGAGGATGGGATTGAAGTAGCTGCTTTTCATCACAGTCCTGCAACTAAGAAGATAAAATGAATTATTATAGCAGAGAAGTCAGCAGTTGTAGGCATGTAGAGATCTTCTTAATAAAGTCATTTATGAATCCATATCTAAGCTCTTTACTAACATGGCTATGGGCAGCGTTCTAGGATCCTAAGTTACAGGAACATTCTTGATATGTAGCGAACATTATTTTCTGTACCTTTCTAGGACTGCCATTTCATTACCATGGAAATGGTCCAGAAATATTCCTCTATAGTTACATATCACTCAAATAGCACACTTAAATGCAAGTCCAGCTATCCCAACTAGTTTTCCTTACTGCAGATTCAAATGCAGAGTTAACCTTTATTGGTAGCTTAACTTTCCACTGTATCTGTGGATTCTAGTGTGGACTCTCCCATCCTGGCAGCTTTAGTCCAGAACTTTCCTGTGTTTACATTTTTTATATCCTTCAGGTTCTCTATTCAATTTTATCTGCCTTTCTGCTGAATATTGTGCTCATATATATGAGAGATGAGTACTGTCCAGGAGCATAGAAATTGGTTCTGGAGCAAAGAATGAGAAGCACGTACTAATTGAGGGTTCTTATCTGCAGGGTTATCTTCGGCATGCTTGTTGCATTGCCTACCACATTGCTGTACTATGTCTTTCTGGGGTTGTGATTATTACAATGTCTGAAGAAGGCATGGAGCACTCATTTTGCAACATTTGTACAGTGCTAACATGCATCAGATAGTCAGAAGGCAGGAATTGTTGTGCATTGATGGAGATCTTAGCTTTGATCCTCAATGCTACAGGAAGGAGCTCATGTACAGTTTACACTTCAAAGCTTTGAATCTCAGCTGAGAAGTATGCATGTGAGACAACACGCCAAGAACTCAAGCACTAGTGAGGATATATCAGAATCGCAGGTTGTCTACCAATTTTATGGCACTATCTGAGCTTTTTCTCACAATTGCTCTTGCCGGTGCCTGTGATGATATGTATGCCAGTATTATTGTGTATATGAAGCCTTCAGATGTGTCCCTCTGCAATGGATAAAATACATGCTCTTTTTTCACCCTTTTTTTTAACTTCAGCAAGTTCTGGTGAAAAAAAGTGCTCCTTACCACAGTTTGTACACATGCAAAAGTAGCAGCTATCTCATTGTCAAAAAACCCTGATAAATTTGTCTCTCTATCAAATGTTGGATGTGGTGGACTTTGATAAGTAATGAACATTGACCAGCATCATGTTTCAGACCATTCATTTGAGAATGGCTTTCAAGCTTAGATGACTGTTGCTTGTATCAGTAGCATGATGTATCCATATCTTCTTGCAATGGATGGTGTAAAAATGATTGCAGGTGTGTTGGAAAACCCAAACGACCGTAAGTCGGTGGTGAACATTGTCAACAGCAGTATCCCAAATATTGTACAGAAAAACTGCAATTGAAAGGAGGTTTCCATAGGTCCTTAAACAATCATCATTTTATTGAAAATGTGTGAGCTATATAGAAAATCGACTTAGACACAAAGCTACTCTCAGGTCTAAAGTATGTGCATAGGCTCATGAACATGGAGCTTCAAGTTAAGGAGGAGTTCGAAGGTTTATTAAGAAGCTTGATCCGAATGTGCTCTTGTACAGATGTTTTAAAGCACAAATGGTAGGAGAGACTGACATACCATCAAGGTATTGGATGGAAGGGTAGGGTATTTTTCAAAGGAAACATCTGGTGTTATTCATGATGGAGGATGTTAGTAAAAAGGAAATAAAGCCATGTGCTTGCTCTCACTTTCCTGCTCTATGTATGCCATCAAGATATTGGATGGAAAGGTAGGGTATTTTTCAAAGGAAACATCTGGTGTTATTCATGATGGAGGATGTTAGTAAAAAGGAAATAAAGCCATGTGCTTGCTCTCACTTTCCTGCTCTATGTATGCACACAAACTCTCTCTCTCTCTCTCTCTCTCTCTCTCTCTCTCTCTCTCTCTCTCTCTCTCTCTCTCTCTCTCTCTCTCTCTCTCTCTCTCTCTCTCTCTCTCTCTCTCTCTCTCTCTCTCTCTCTCTCTCTCTCTCTCTCTCTCTCTCTCTCTCTCTCTCTCTCTCTCTCTCTCTCTCTGCCTGCCTGCCCGCAGCTCCCGCGTCGATCTTCCGCCCGTCGACCTGCCCGCAGCTCCCGCGTCGGCTCTCTGCCCGCTCTGCGGCGCTAGGGTTTCCCCTGTCCTTCGGTCTGCAGCCTTCCGCGCTTGTCGGTTCGTCTGCAGCGGCGCCCGTCGGCCTCTTTCTGCAACTACCTCGCGCGCCCGTCCGTCCCCCTTAGTGGCACCCTTCGGCACTCCTCCACAGCAGCCCCCCATGCCGGTCACCGTCGCCTCCCATGGAAACCCTAACCTCCTCAAAACCCTAACCCTCGATCTCCATGTTTAACATTAAGCGAAACCCTAACTTAACCAAACCCTAACCTAAACCTCCACATACCCATGCAATCTCCTAAAAACCTAACCCTAACCCCAACCCTAACCCTAACCCTAACCCTAACCCGAACTCCAAAACCCAACCCTAAAACTAGCCCTAATCCCAAACCCTAAGAAACCCCCCCACATCCCTCTCTCTCTCTCTCTCTCTCTCTCTCTCTCTCTCTCTCTCTCTCTCTCTCTCTCTCTCTCTGTCTCTCTCATGGCTCCCAAGCTAGAGGAACAGTTGGCCACCTTAGAGCATGCCCTCCGAGAGTTGATAGGAAAACACAAGAAAGAAAGAGATTTTGCACTGAACGGGGTTACCCGTAGAGTTGTCGCCCTCGAAGCCAAGGTGGCAACCTTGGAGAAGGAAAACGAATCCCCTCGGGAAGAGCTTCTCGCTACCCGCAAACAACACTCACGGGACCTGGAGGAGTTGCACACTGCGCTTATTGATATGAAAACGAAACTGGACAGCATGCACGAGGAGGGGGAGATCGCTCCACATCTAGAGGACATTTGGGTGACTATCAAGGAGTGTATGGAGGTGGTGCAGAACGAGCTTGAGACTAAGAAAGATGGATGGGTCGAGGTTGTCAAAAAGAACCTTCGACAGGAGGCAAAGAAGAACAACCACCATGAGGAGATCCACATAGTGCATACCACCATTGAGGAGGAGCGGATGCGACAGGCCCGCAGGCTCAATGTTCGCGTTTCCGGCCTCACAGAGACAGACGGATCACCAGAGTAGGACGGGCGTCGCTTGTGCACATTACTTAGATACTGCGCGGATGAGCCTCTCCCTTTCACCAGAGTATGGAGAGCAGGACGGGACACCACACGGAGAGGAGCACTTATCCTTCAGTTCTCAGATGAGGCCAGGAGGAGAGACTTTCTCAGACGACGAGAGGTACTACGCACTACACCGGGCACCCCCATCTATTTGGATGACGACCTCACACGGATGCAGGTAGAGCACAGACGGGCATGCATGCCACGTGTCCTCCAGGCCAGACGAGAGGGACATCGTGCCCTCTACAGAGACGATCGGATCATCATTGATGAACGGCCCATTGACTAGGGATTCGCGGCCTATGAGACAGCACACCAGGAGGTGCACATTGCAGTCTGGAACTGCAATGGATCTTTATGGACACATCCAGGGCGCCTCGAGGAGGTGATGGAGGGCAGAGACATTATCTTCTTGACAGAGACACACGAGAGCCCGGGGAGGAGCCTACCGAGGATTGAGGGCTATATGTGGGAGTCAGCTCACCGCCGCCAGATGAGACAGCAAACCACACGGGGATCAAGAGGAGTAGCCGTGCTCTATAGACAGTCGTTACAGCACAGGGTACAGGTGGTAGCCAGAGACCCAGAGGCACGTTTCATGTGGATACGCTTGCAGCTATCAGAGGAGAGAGCAGCGTACTTCGCCGTATGCTATATTGCACCCATTGGTTCACGCTTCACACATTCCCCTGAGCAGCTATCAGGAGGGGAGGGACCAGACACCACATCGCCATATGACTGCCTCAGTGACACGATTATGGAGTATACCGGGATGGGTGAAGTCTTCCTTGTAGGAGACTTCAATGCCCGCACTCAGAGCCACCAGTGTGATATCTACGACTTTGACGATCCTGAGATGCTTCGTACCATAGAGGACATGCCTACACTCAGAGCCTCAGCCGACACCGCCACACCCACCTTATATGGCCGACACTTACTCCAGATGGGAGCAGCACACCGTCTCGTTATATATAGATGGAGAGCTGGCCCACCTCGCGCGGTCTCACCTGCATTCCACCCACGACACCACAGGGGGGCAGTGTGGTAGACTATGTTATCGGACCTCCGGAGGCGACACATCTGATCACCTCATTCACTATCCCACCCTTACCGATTGGAGTTGATCATGCATATCTTGCCCTATCCATTCACGGCTCACCATGCATACCCCACCCCGTCACCATACAGCCACGAGCCCGTACCACCATTCACTTTAGACATGAGCTAGCACATATCTATAGCTCCCATGTTCGAGAGCGCATCTACTCCCTTGATCCCTCTGCCTCCTTGGACACCCTCACCGCCCACTTCTCCTCGATCCTCCATACATCCGCTACTCTCAGCTTCCCATACACCACCCACAGCACTGCACATCTGACACGGCTGGGGCATACACCCCAAAATAGATGGTACGATGAGGAGTGTAGGCGACTATACAGACATCTCAGAGCACAGAGTATCTTGGGATCCATCACCTGCTGCCAACACTCTCTCTCTCTCTCTCTCTCTCTCACACACACACACCCACACATACACAACATACACACACATGATTGTGTATATTTTTTCAATGTACATACATTATACATAGAAGCGAAATCAATTTATCTAGCAAAAAGTTTCTCCTTGATATAGTGTTCGTGCACTTCAATGCACGTAGTGTGAGCATGGACATTGGCCTTCTCGCAATGCCAATGTGCCTTGATTGTAAGTCGTCACAAGTAGTATAACCAACATATGATTGTGTATTTTTTCAATGTACATACATTATACATACAAGCGAAATCAATCTATCTAGCAAAAGTTTCTCCTTGATATAGTGTTCGTGCACTTCAATGCACGTAGTGTGAGCATGGACATTGGGCTTCTCGCAATGCCAATGTGCCTTGATTGTAAGTAGAGACAGGTAGTATAAGTATAACCAACACCCAAATCAAGCATACGGCGTATGTGACATAGTCTCTTACCATATTGCGAAAGCTTTTCTATACTTAGCCGCACACTTAGAAGTGGCCAGAGTATGTTGCCTTTTCCTCAATCAAGATATGCACGAGCTACCACACATAAACCAAATTCAGTTTAGGATACATCAAAGCCATGATCTCTCGTGCAATTGAAACGAGAAAACGCATGATGTATTGACAGTATTGATTCCTCTTGGGATAAAACTACCCAAGTTGTGCGCATATGTGAGTGTCATTCAATGGTAAAGTTTTTCCTATTCATAAACTCTCTTATCTTAGAGACATCAAACTAATTACTAGGTCTAGTAATGCATTACATAAAGTACGGCATCCAATAATTTCCAATTTGTTGCCATAAACATCAATGTATCTTGTTTGTTACAAAGTAAAGCCTACCTCAACTCGCATAAATGCAATAACCAAATGATGATGCAAATCCTCTAAATTTGGCATTTTAAAAGAGGTTGTAAATCAACCCTAAGCTAAGCAATATGCATATCTTTAGGACTAGTGAGTCATCGATTCAAATTACAATGACTACAATCACATTATTTGGATGCTTCATAGACAATGTGTTTTAAAAGGACTTACGAAATTTGTGTGCTATGGTGGTATGCGTTTTTTCATACGAAGCATGTGGTGCTTACTTCAATCCATACAATACCTTCTTTAACCTCCACACTTTGTTCTTATCTCTTTTATGCACAAAACCTTGTGGTTAAGAAAAAAATCATTGAAATCTCTATTAAAAAAAATCAAAGTATTTGCATGCCCTACACACAAGGTGTTTTAAAAGGATTCATGAAATTCATGAGCTATCACCAGGTATTTGTTTTCTAATATCAAGCAAGTGGTGCTTACTCCAATCCATACTATACCTTCTTTGACCTCCACACTTTGTTGTTCTCTCTGTTTTCCACAAAACCATGGGGCTGAAAAGAAAAATCATTCAAGCCTCTATTTAAAAATGTAGATTTAATGTCCAATTGATCTACATTTCAATCATCTTGAGTGTGAGTGCACAATCATAGAATAGGTGGGAGAAAAAGTCTCACCAAATCAATGCCTTCTTTTCATTGTAACCCTTGGCTACATGCTTAGTTTACCATTGGATTCTAGATTTTGAACTGATTTCCATAATATTATGTAATTATTTTGGATATGTGGAAGAGTGTCAATGACTCATTGGATCATGTATTTTGAATTGTATAAATCATATTCCTAGAAATATATCAAGAGTTGTTGCATTGCAGCATATGCAAAAAGAGAGCAAATGTTGATGTGATGCTTCTATAATGACAAATCATTTAGTATCTTTGTGCAATCTTGTTTTTGTGTGAGTTAAATCTATTATGTTTTCATAATTCTATCTTTATCATATTGAATCTATGCTCTTCTTTGAGTTTGGTGTTGTGTTTAGGTCTATCAAATTGACACAAGTTAATTTGTGGTATTCCAATTGCAATGAAAAAAAATTGGCAAGGAAAAGAGAACGAGATGTGGATATGACTAGGTAGTTCTATTGAAGGGAAATAGGAGTATACTTCAAGTTCACAACATGGTGATAATATTTAATCTTTTGCTTTGTTTATAGTACTTCTGCTTGAGAATCTCTATCGTTTTATCACTCAATAAGGATAAGGGTTTCAAGTGTCAAGAACTTCAAAAGCTCCATATATAGGCTATATGCTAGTTAATCTAGAAAGTGTTCAACATCTACTGGGATCCATGATCTATAAAAAAAGACTCTCCTCTATTTATAAAGACTTCGAGCATAGAGCAACCATCCTTGAACACCCCTTTTTTGAAAGAGGGATCTTTATCAACCCCACCAAATGTTATAGAGCAATCTGAAGGAATGTCAACACCGTAGAATTCTAACCATGAATATCAAGTCCTATTGAGCCAATATTTGGTGGAAGTTTATAACTAATTACTAATATTTTTCAAGTAAATCTAGTAGCATTACCCTTAGAGGGCAATTGAACTCAAACTTTATCGAGGATCTGTAGTCCAATAATTCTTCAAGAATCCCTTGATTATGGTTCAAATGGGAGGTATGGCTTATCATAGACTTGACAAAAAATTAGATGAAAATCTTGATATCCATGTTTGAAGATCTAAGCCTTTGGTGTAGCCAAAAACCTAGGTTTAGCTATCAATGGCTCTAGTCTCTCCAATAGCCCTTCCAAATGTAATTGTGACTTCGTTGATTTAGTGTGACTAAAAAGAAAGCTTGCATCGAACATAGTCTCAGCTAGTTCCACCAGTTTTTCACAACGCTTGGTTCTCTCAATCTCTAGGTATGCCCTGAGCTAGTATGCCTTGAACATCATGTCTAAATCTTCTAGAGTAGGATCTTCTAGGATTGATCCAGCTCTGGGTGGTGGTTGTACTGATGGATGGCTTTGATGAAATGATGAAGGTGGGGTCTGAGTGTGTTTGGGAGGCGATTTTATCAGCCTCGTTTTTGTTTCCTTTAAGATTTCCTCTTATTCGCTCATCTTTCTCACCCATTGTCTTTTCATTCTCTCTCGGCTATCCTTCCAAGCTCTAGTTATTTTTCTAGCTATGTTCTGTGGCTCACAAGCCTTTGATTTCTTCTCTTGCTCTACTCCTATAGTCTATTGTAGTGCTTGGGCTCTAGTCACTACATGTATAGGGGTTGTGGTGGTCACACTTCCACTAGAATCTACAAGTAAACCAATCACATTCATTGGTGTAATCTTTTGAGTATTGGCCAAATTCTGACAATCTCTTAAGAGGTGTTCCTTCTCACAATCGGAATAAAATCCTTGAATAGTCACTGATTGGGTTTACTCTTGTGGAGGAAGCGGACAATCACAAATGAAATGATCTCCTTGAAACCTATAACATGGTCCTCTTGTGGAGGAAGCGGACAATCACAAATGAAATGATCTCCTTGAAACCTATAACATGGTCTCATCTTCCTTTGTTGGGACCTAGGGTTAGGATTACCATAAATCATATTTGAGTATTCAGGCTCCCAACTTGGTTCCATTGGTGTTTCATAGGAGTATACCTCATTATGCTCATGTGAATCCATGTAGTAAGCTGGTCTATGTGCATCGAATCACAGCTTTCTGCATTAGGATCACTTTCCAAAATAAGTGGGGTGTAGGCACTAGGGCTCTATTCAGGTTTTCCTCTCTTGCAACATATTTGACGAGAATCACATTGGCAAGGTGTGGAGGTTGTTGCCCCAATACCTATTGATATATTTAGGTAGTGATGTGTGTGAACACACTAGGACCACCGAGGCACTGTTTTCCCTCTTTAGGAGGTTTTTTTCTCCCGCCTTGTATATACACTTATAGCCCTAATGAGTTACTTATCTTTGTACATTCTAGTGGTAATACATTTAGTATTGTGTGTTGTGCTACAGCTTCTTCTTCTTCCTTGTGTTGTTCGCGTGCTTTTGCAGACGTCTAACTCCAACAATTGGTATCAGAGCAGGTCGCCACTTCATCTAGGGCATCGTCAACACCCCTCTGTTCACAACCTCAAAATCACACGAAATTTGGTGAGCATACTCAAGCTGATTAGGAGATCAAAACAGCTTCACTATGTGGTGCCAAAATCGTGATCTGAGCTCGTTTCGGCCTCCGAACACACTATCGTAATGCTTGTGCAGGCTACTTTGTCTTTTTGTGCCATAGTTATATATAGGTTTCGGTTCGCTAGTATAAGCTTCTCGAAGTCTACTACAAGTTTTAGCAGAACTCGTCACGGTAGTTATGTTCAACTTTTTCAGATACAATCATTTTTCTGCATCGGGGTATTTTAGTCAGTGGCCATGGCTGAAAGCAGTGATGTATTCCATATGCTAGCTATTGAGGATAAGTTGGATGGTACTAATTACCCATTGTATACTTATATGATGTGACATGCATTGATTGCAAAAGGACTGTGGAACATTGTGTAGGGTGTTGAGAAATGTCCTATTACACTTGCAAATACACGTATTGAAGCTGATGCAAATGGTGTTGAAGATGTTGATATTCTTCAAATTCCTGTTCGTGCTACAAATTCTGCTCCACCTACTATATAGCAAATTCTTTGGGATGACAAAGATGTTCAAGCACATGCATTGATAGCCTTATCTGTCAAACGTGCCATTATTCCTCATATTTGCTCTTGCAGAATAGCTAAGGATGCTTGGGATACACTTACCACATTGTACTAAGCTAGGAACAAGGCTCATGTTGCTTACCTCCAAAAAGAGTTGGAGAGTGAGCATATGAATGAAGGTTATTCTATGGATAGTTTTCTGACAAAGATCAAGCATTTGATTAACAGTTTGCTACACCAGCAGAAATCTGAAATGGTGTCCTCTTTGCCGAAACTTGAGGCACCTGGCAAACATGTCTGTGAACGAAGTATTTTGGGCAAAATGCAGTGTTCATCCTTTCCAAAAGATGGTTCAGTTCGAGCTACTCAGAAATTGCAACTTGTTCACAGTGATGTTTGTGGTCATATGCAAACATCCTCTTTTGGAAACTACCTTTACTTCATGAAATTTATTGATGATTTTTCCAAGCATGCATGGGTGTATCCATTGAAAGCAATGTCCAAAGAGTTCATGTGCTTCAAAAAGTTTTTTGTTTTGGCCGAAAATGTGTCAGCATGTAAAATAGGCACCCTCCGTTCTGATCGGGGGTGGAATATATGTCTTCTAAATTTAATGCATTTTTGGCTGAACGTAGGATAAAACATCAGTGTACAGTGCCGTATACACGTCAACAGAATGAAGTTGCTGAATGGAAGAACAGGTCACTCATGGAGATGGCGAGGTGTATGATCAAGAGTCAAGGTTTACCACATAGTTTTTGGCTTGAGGGTGTCATGTGTGTAGCATATGTACTTAGCAAGTGTCCCACTAAATCACTGCAGACTATCACTCCATATGAGGCTTGGCATGGTTGCAAGCCATCTGTTGCTCATCTGCGTGTTTTTGGTTGTCTGGCATATGCATTAGTGCATGAACAACATCGCAAGAAATTGGATGATAAAGTAGTAAAATGTATTTTTGCTAGATACAGTTCTGAAAGCAAAGGCTATCGTGTATATCATCCATAGATTAAACGCATTTTGGTTATCTGTGATGTTGTTTTTGTGGAAGATGCTATTTTCCATTTATTTTCATGTACGAAGGAGACATTTGTTAGCTCCAAAGACATGTATGATACTTTGATGCCTCTTTTTATAGGTGGATAGTCTAGTGCTGGTCCTAATGAGGCAACTTCTCAGCCATTGGAGGTTTCATGTGATGATGCAGATCATTCCATTTCTGATGCAGATTTGCATGATGCACTTGTTGATGAGAGACATGATATTGAGGAGGCAAAAACTATGCCAAAATGGCTAGTGCAAACTTTGCATGACAGCGAATTAGATGCACCTCTGTCATACCATACTCATTCAGTCTCTCATAGTGCCTCTTTTGCATCAGATTGCTATGCTATTGCTACATCTAGTCTCTATCAATGGTGGAATGGCTTTGTGTCAAACGAAACACATTATTGTAGCATCTTGGCCTTGAAAACTATAAGTTTATTGCCACTCCTATAGAGACAGGTTTACGGTTGAGTCTTCATGATGCTGGAGATGCATTTGATGTTGTTCTCTATTAGCAGGTTGTTGGATGCTTGATTCACTTATGCATTACTCGACCAAATATTCAGTTTGCTATCTCACAGATGAGAAGGTTTATGCATTACCTAAGTGCTTAGCATTGGCACGTGGTTAAGCACATATTTTGCTACTTGAGTGGTACCCAGCTACTTGGATTCTTTTATCCCAAGGGGGAATCACTACCGCCAGATTTACATGCTTTTTCTGACTTTGAATAGGCTGGTTGCTATGACACTCGTGTGTCCACTAGTGGTTTTCACTTCATGCTGGGTAGCTCATGCATATCTTGGTTGAGCAAGAAGCAGCCTACTGTGGCCACTTCTAGTTGTTAAGCTAAGTTTAGGGTAGCTTTCACAACAACTGTTGAATGTGTGTGGCTCAGACACCTTATGGCTAATTTGGGTGTTGGTCATGCCATACATGCATTTGCATGTGGGTACATGCATGAACTTTCATAATCACTTTTTATTTTCTTACAGAATGAAAATAATTAAGTGCATTATCTTCAATAAATAGTTTACTTTGCGAATAGGAGTGAGACCCTTGAGGAGAAGGAAATCTAAGGTATTTGCAAAACTATGCTAGCTAAATTTTGCAATTCATATACCTAGATTCCTTCCTAACACAACACCCATGCTTAATGCAAAATTCTTTATCTTGCTCATAAATGAACTAAATATAAGAAATAGATAAGTTTAAAACAAATTGGAGAGATTCCCTTGCCATATAGATGGTAAGGAAGCAATGTATGCATGAAATAGCTAACCCAAATATCTAAGTCACTTGATGACTTTGGAAAGTTCTCAGGTCGAAGCTTTTTCATTTTGACATGATGATTTCAAAACTCTCATGATGTAAAGCTCTAAGTTGATGCTATCAAAGACATCGATGGAAAGAAAATATGAGAAGTGCTTCATTTTACCAATAGGAATGATCAAAAGTATTCAAGGCACCATGAAACTTTGAAAACTCCCTCCTCTTGGAAGAAAGATGTACCTTTAGAACTTCATCAAAACTCGTAGTTTTGTACTTCAATTAGTATTGAAGATAAAGACACTTATCCTAACAAAGATAAACATGAAATCATATTTTGGGGAGCATTGGAACTCATGACCTTCCCCAAAATGGAGTAGAAGTTCATAAGTATGTTAGGACAAGTGGTAGTTGAGCTACTTTTAGAAGATGTTTTATTGATTACCAAAACTAGAGATTCCTTTTTAGTACATCTTCTAAATAGTTGTAAGGTTCATGCAAGTATAGGAGTGGCTCAAATAGTCGAATGATGGATGAATCATAGGAATGACTCTATAACTTTAAATGAAGTTTACAATTTTCGAGGACCAAACTCTTCAAAGGGGGGATTAAAGTACCAAAATATATCAAAATTGGTACAATATATTCCATGAAGTATAGAATTATGGATGAGGATGACAAGTAGAACATATTTTATGATATGAGATGTTTGCCAAAGGAGGATTTGCATGATAAGAAACTTCATGGCATGCTAAAGCTAGTACTGGGATCCCCCATCAATATCACAAAATATTTTGAAAGGTGTTTGCAAACCACAAGGTTGAGTAGATCAGGCCAAAGTCTAAAACTTCTTTAAAAGGAATTAAGAAGGAAAGATAGAAGTTTGATTTCCAAATATATAATCGAAAATCATGATAAACAATAATTAAATATATGGAAGTTGAAACCTGAAAGCTTTGGATATAGAAAGGATTCTAAAGGCAAGAACAATCTTTTTTCATTACAATTTAGTTGAGCAAGAAATAACTAGATTCTGAATATAATTCAAGGCACTTGGAATTGTTTGATGGATGTTTATTCCATCGAAATGGTTAAGAGCTTCCAAAGACAAGCATGAGATAGTAAAAAGACATAAGATCATAGAGTGATCTTGTGTTGAAAGCCCTAGAAACCTAAGTAGAATAGAAAGCTTTCCTTGACTTCAAAATTTTAAAAGAATTTGAGTAAAAGGTATTCTATAGTTGGATTAAGATTTTGGAATTTAAGATAAATATAGTCCACACATCAATGTTGGCTATAAAATATGGTGATATGGGAGACTAGACTTTATATTCACATTAATGTAAGAATGATGGTATGGGACATCAAACTTTCAGATGGTAGGTATTTTTTAGTATTGGGCTTATGATATAGTGAAAATGCATCCAAATGGGAATTGAAACTTCATAGATAAAGATGAAGTACAAGATGGTCAAGAATGTGGCCAAGAAGCACTTCAAGTATAAAGTAAGTAAAAAATGTTGAAGACCATGAAGTTGAAAGCACTTTCTAGATCTTCATGAAGGTTTGCAATAAGACTAGTATAGCCCCATTGAAGTTATTAGGCTTTCTAGTAAGGATTTTTTAGTTCTTTATCAAAAATTTTGTATGGATGTCTGAAGAGAAAGAACTTGGAAAGATGCTTATAAGCAAGGTAAACCAATTCGATCTAGGATAAAGCATTTAGTTGATAGTACAACTAAGTAATCAATAACTTGAATCAAATTGATGCCTTCCGGTACAAATGTGTATCAAGAGATGGTGAAAAGGATTGACTTAGTAACCTAGGGTACATCATTTTGAAGTTGCTTGCCCAAAGAAATCAAACACTTCTTTCCTACATGCTACCTTGGACTCTAAAGCCGAGTAGGACATGGTAGTCCTATATTTAGGAAAATATAATAGTAGATGTGGGTTAAGAAGTACAATATAGTTAAAAAATATATAAATTAAATGTTTTGTTCAACCTCAACTTAAGGAGACTTCTCAAAGGCTTAAATTAGTTAGAGATCCACCTATTTTGCTAGTTCCATGCACAAGTAGTGCATAGAAATGGACCCACATAAAAATCTAGTTGGAAGAGTCTTAGAGTCCACCTACTTCATATGTTTATGCTATGGATTCTTGGTTTGTTCATAGCAAAAGATTGAATTGGGTAGACATATTTTAATCTAGCCTTATCATTCTTTCCATAGTTTGCACTTGATTTAGTTTTCATGTGTAGAGCCAAATGATGTTTAGAATGCTTTGGGTAGGGATTAGCCCATACATAGAGTCCCCTCTTTTTGGATCAATTCAGGGATAGAATCTCCTTTTGATAAAGAGTCGAATCAGAGAGGTGAAGCACATGATCAATGAGACTGATCATGGGACACACGAGAATACTCCACATATTTGAAGGGATTTGGTGTGCAGAACAAGAGGAGCAAGGAGAAGATGAAGGGAGAGAGAAGAGAGGAGCGATGCGCACACATGCATGGGAGCCTCAAAACTCACATAATGATCTCTCTTGAGGCAATGATCTATATATGATGTATATATACGAATATAGAGGTAAGGTCACATGATCCTTACATCCCCAACAATCTCCCACTTAAGGTTTGTGACCATAAGTGGAAACACATACAAAGAATGATGTAGGACTTTGTTCTCGAGCATAACAACTCGTACATCAAAATCCCCAATGCTGACGAAACATGTGCTATATTTGCTAACTTAATTATGTCAACCATGCCTGTATTCAAGGCATCCAAAGCACCATCATCAAGACCAACATGTCCTGATATATCTATGTCAACATCTGGCATGAGTGAATCCAAGAATGATTGCATGATCGTTGACTCATCAACATCTAGATTACTCATCCTATTAACCAAGGATGTGTCTAGCTGTGCACCCTGAGAGCTACTATGCTCTGGCATACACTGTGTATCATAAGAGCTATCCTTCTCTACTACACCAAGTGTATCATCATGCTCCACATGAGCTAACTACACAACATCAACACCAAGATCAAATCGATGATCAAACTCTAACTGAGTATCATCACAATTCTCTACATGAGCATCCACATCATGCTCTAAAGCATCCAATTGATCATCCAAAGTATGCTCCATATGAGCATCTATATGATCAATAAAATCATGCTCTATATAAGCATCATGAACATCTATATCATGCTCTACATAAGTATCCATCTGAGCATCTAAATCCTACCATACATGTGCATCATGAATGTCAATAGACCTAGACATGATGAGTCTCACATCGCACATAAAACTGAACTCCCACTGAGATGAGACTGTCTCTCACATGAAGTACATGTAGTGAATACCTATGCCCAACCCTGGCACCTCTGACAAGCATAAGCTGTTCCAATTGCAACTGAAATTGATGCTTACCAGGGAATGCATAACATCTATTCTCCTGTAACTAGTTAATTGAAATCAAGCTCATAGGCAATGAAGGCACATAGCATACATGTCTGAGCATAAGTGATGCTCCACTAGGTATCATAAAGCATACATCTCCTGCACCCTCAATGTCATATGTCGTACCATCATGCACATATGTGCACACATCCACGACTCTCATCTCAGAATCGATAAAACCACTCACAATGTGAAGTAACATGAAAAGTGGCTAATACATCAAGCAACCAAGCCATATGTGTGCTATCCAATGAACAAGGAATCATGAGATGAACCATAGGAGAAAGTGATATCACTATCACTAGCATAATTAATTGTCATAGACTCTCTTGAAATCACAAACTGACCTGCATCACATGCATGTCTCTGATGTCATCATCGCATCCGCCTGAAGCAATGTTGTCAAATATGGCCCTCGTCAATGGACTCGTATACATATCATGTATTCTCTGCCATAATGCACTACTTGTCTCCTCATACATAACATACTCATATATAGAATCCACAAGCTGTAATCCGATAGTGAAGCTGGCCAATGCATCCATATCCGTCCATACATGGTCGAGCATGTCATGAGGCCTCTGTGCATCTCTATGCACATATATGTGTAACCTTGCACGAACCAATGTATACCACATCTAAGCTTTCCATCTCGAAAAGTCAGTGCCATCAAACCGAGAAGACACCATGCTGGCAATCCAAGAGACTAGAAACAATAATCTATCACCAATAGGACAACAGCTTCATGTCCATATGCATAACTCACATCACAAATGTATCACTGGAGAAGAAACCATGTGAACCACTTGTCACATAACCATGCATCTAGCATGCACATAAAACCATGAGCATAATCTTGCTCACCAAGTCTCCAAAGAAATCAAGTAGATGTGAAAGAATTCTGGGAGAGATTTAGTAGAGTATCCCCTATAAACTAAGCATATATAACAAGATAACCAATAGCAAAAGAACAATGAGTAACCTATCACCACCTCTCACTGATCCAACCAAAGATAGTGGAAAATACACATGTCAAAAAATTGATGGTAATACACACCAATACAATGGCGATACAGCTCCCACTCAAGAATGAATCCTGCAAGATTGTCCAACCTGTCACGAATAACCTGTGACCAAGTCCAAGTGATTGGAGATAAAAAATGACACAAAGATATCGCACAAACTTCAAGATCCACTAGAGTTCTCTTCTAGCATAAAAGCTATCGAAATTTTGGTAGCATCTCCTCTGTAAAATGGACCTTGAACCAAATAAACCATGTGGGAATCACCATCCACAATATCAAATCAATGAACATTTGCTAATAGAATGGCGAATCAAGGTGACAAATAAGTGTGCAATTGAGGCTCTAATCTGGATCATGCACCTGCAAAGAAAACAAAAGATACAAGTACCAACCAAGATCGAGAATCAACTCTCACAAAATTATGTGCAATCGGCAAGTAAATCCATAACCAAGTGGCATAAATAAGATAAAGACCTCAATGCCACCATACATCCATGATCAAACTCATGGTGACATAAACCTCAAAAAGAAGTATATCACAATGTCATCACACATATCAAACACGTGACAAGATTATGCTCTAATCTCATATGGAGGAGCTACCATATTGATCATATATGGACAATGCCTTCAATCTCTAAAAATAAGAGCTTGCGCACCAAAAAATCTCTCTCGAAGAAGTTCCAAATGAAAATGAAACTCCAAAAGCAACTAGGGCTCTTTTGGTGAAAATATGCTTCTTTGTGTTTTGCTGTTTTAGAGGTGATAACCTCTGAATCTAAACTTTTGCTCTTCAACAAACTTCAAGAACTCTTTCTTTACTATGTAAAGAGATAAATAACACCTCAATCGGAGGTGCGCACCTCAAGATATGCACAAAACAAACATCAGTTGTCAATTTCACCTTCACTTGCAACACTGCTACCCTGTATTTTGCAATTTTGGTGACCTAACACTGAGAATCTGGATTTAACATCTCCTACAAAGTTGTAAAAGCTATTCCAACCTATGCATAGCAAGTCGAATTCTCTCATTATGATTTATAAAACTCAAGTTATAGCCAAAACACTAAACTACTATACAAGTGATTATAGATTCATCTTCTACATCATTCTATGTTTTTCGAATTTTTGGCAGTCTAAAACTCCAAAGTAGGTTTTCCCCCCTTTTAAGAATTGTAGCTCTTTGTGTTAGCTACGCATAAAACTTTAAAACGCATCAATCCGAGCTCCCTAGCTCGAGTTATGGTTGAAATACTGAACTCCTATCAAAAGGTGTCAACTTGCACATTCACCGCAGAACCACATTTCCTTCCCAACATTCTTCTTGGCTATCCAATCAATACCTCACGAATCTCCTATCACACATGCATACTCAACCCACTTTTCACACGCACCATATTTATGTAAACAAGTACCATTCTTAAATTTCAATTTTTTGATGCCCTACTCGGCTATACTGCCACCTCCCCAATTCTTCTTTCGTTTCTCATCGAGTCCTCCTATCTATTTGTCATGCCTCTTCGACCTAGGGTTTCCTATTCCCACTTGCCTTCCTATCTATCTCTTGTTTTTTGCTTGCTCATCGACTAGATCCTATGCTAGGTCACCAGCACCTCTCTGAAAATGATGGACACACGACAAAGACGTCTCAAGCCTAATGCGAGCTCGCCTTGACAAGACCGCTCATCGTCAATGCGATTTCGGACTTCACAAATCATTGCACCACCTAAGAGCAAAACTGACACTTCTCGAAGGTTTGCAAACAAACAAGGTACCTAGCACACTTGGATCCCTCGATTCCAAGTCTTCCACAGACATGTCACAACCGAAACCCCAGCCGAGCTTAAGCTTCGATTCGACATGCCTCATCAGGAGTCCACACATTCCCATATCCCCACAAACACAGACACATATTCCCATCCGAGCATCATGCTCTCTCACCTCTCTTTTGTCCCCCCTCGAGCGAGGAATTTTTCTCATTCAATTTTTTTTTTCACATTTTTCTCTTTTGTTTTTTCACCATTTTTTTCACATATTTACTCACACTTGTCGGCCTACGCTGAAGCTGGATGCGACTTGTGGACCCGACCACCCAATCGAGTTTATTCCACCCATCTACCAACCCAATGCAGCGCGCGACACACAAACAGCTAGCCCTATGCAAAATCGACATCGGTTCGTGGCTTTGACCACCCGGCCAAAGTGGGTCCACCCACCTATCAGCCCACATAGGCACGTAGCCACACGCACACATACACAAACATATACTTTTTTATTTTTTTTATTTTTTAATTCCTGCATCTCGAGAATTAGGAGACAAAAGAAAGGACATTTTCCCAACCATCCCAATCACGATGCACATACATATATCCCCCCGTGGACATCCTGATGAGACACATCTCCTCTCTGCTGCTACTCAAGCCGAAATTAGGCCACTAATGCCGTGGTCAACTTTTCCTCTCGAAACCCGCACACATTAATTACTTTGCTGACCTAAAACCTCAAAAAGTGTCACTTCAGTCCTTAGTGTACAGCCAACTCGATCCATCCGTCCTCACATCTCTGATTTGCAATCCCACAAAGAAAACCCTAATCATACCCAAGCCGTCCTCACCGGCATCCATCGCATCATCTATTTATTTTTCATCTCCAACCTCTGCCTCGCAGAGATTCCACCTGACCTGATAGATGACTTGGATAACTACCATTAGCCGTTGTACCTCTCAGTGCCTCAAGCCTCGCCGCTAGGTCTCTTAATCCTTGTTTGTTGTACTCAACATCGCTCTGGTATTGGAACAGATCACACTCGATGCTTCGGAATCGATTCCATATTTTTTCCATTTCTTCGTCTAACTCTCTCATCCTTTTTTCAGATCCGAGGGGAAGATCCTCCCTCTTCTCAACTCGAAGAGTCAACTTCTCAACCTCTTCTCGAATTGACCTTTCCTCCCAAATCCTACTCATATTTTCTACATCTAGATCATCTACCTTTTTCGACAACTCATTCTTCGTCTCTTCTAACTTTGCTCCGAACGCCCTCAACTTGTCCAACACCACTTTTAGCTCTTCCTCCATTTTCCCTGCCCTCGGGTCCTCCGCTTGTCCTCGCATCTCGTCATCTTTCCGATTCATCCACCTATCAAGCTTGCTACTAAGCCTTGCATTCTCTTTCTCTACACGTCTCATTTTCTCATCACTCTCTGCTTGGGAACTTTTCGCTCTTTCTAACTCCAGGTGGAACTCCTCACATGCCTTACCCGCTTGATCACTGTATCTATGGATTATGCTTTGTACCTTCTCAATTTCATGCTCCATTCCTTCAACTCTCCTCATTAGGTCATCCTCGTCTCTTGAAGGCTCTTCTTCGATCGCAACTCCAAAGCAGTCGGCTACCATCAAGCCAGATCTCAAGTCCAAGACCATGTTTTCACTCTCAGTCCTCACAAGATCTTTCCTCAAGCTTTTGTTTACTCTTTTCCACTCCTTGTTTTTGCTTTTCAACACTCATACTTGTTTTCTTAGGACCTCGGCTATTTTCACTTGATTTTCCTCTAATTTCTCTATTTTGATCCTCTCGTTATCTCGCTCCACATGCAACCAATTGACTTGACATTCCAAGCTTTTCACAAGTTCTACCAAGTCTTGATCATGAGATCCAGTGTCCTTGCTTTCACTTGCTCTCGTAGTCTCCCTCGACGAAGTAACTCCAGCCTTGTCAACTTCCACATACAAAGAGGATAAACACCTATCGGATTGATTCGTTGCGACCTTTACGTCAATCACCTCTTTTGAGCCACACACGTGCTCGCATAGTCTCTTTTTCCTACAGTCCACACATGTGGGGACAAAATCCAACGGGGTGCATAGACGAGGGCAATATTTGGCTATATGCCCAATCTGCTCGCAACACCAGCATCTCACATAAGTTGATATCGGGCCAAATACCCACCCTCGGTTCACATGATGTCTCATGGTCGGATGAGAATATATCCATCTCCTATTTTGTCCAAAATTCAGTTGCCTCATGTTGGCCTTCTCAAAACCACATGCTTGCTTTTGTTGGGCCATTTCTTTAATGAAGGTCAAAGAAGTTCTGGGATCGACTTTGTTGTGCCACACGATTGGGGCACCAAGCGAACTCCTAGCAATCTCTATGAGATGTGCTAAGCCAATTCCCGACAAACACACCAAAATGATAGCACTCTTAATCCAAGGGAAAAGATGCGCACTTAGGCTATTGGTTTGCCCAAATGACTTGAAATCAACCTATCCGTGACCACATACTCATACAAACACACAAACTCACATTCAAGCATGTCCGGATATTCCCACTAAGCCCTTATACAACCCCTTACTCAAGTCCCTCTTTACATCGAAAACACCCCACCCCAAGCTCCCGACGTCACAAACTCACAAACTCAAATTCCCACATATACCAACACACACACACACACACCCTCTCCTTTACACACTCTCCCCCACTCTCTCATTCTTCACTTTTTGGACGGATAAACAATAAACATTTTTGTCACCATAAGGGAGCTCAAATACATTGTCTTTTGAAAAGAATTACAAAAATTTCACATGTCATTTCTGTGACTTATTCACACGTCAGCTCCATTCCTATACAAACGGATCAATATTTATATTCTTCAAGCTTTTAATTCAATTGAGTGGATAAGGAGGAAGCCATGCTGAGAGAAATATACCCGGAACTTGCCTGTAACATTAACTCATCATGAATTCTAGTCGAGTTTGTCCATAACAACACTTCATATTTCTCGACTGATGCAAACTTATCGCAATAGAACCTACACATTAAGTGTTAACCCTTCTTCAAGTATATATTCATCATGTTGTTGTTCTGCATCTTCTCAGACTGTTCTGTAGCTTCTCAGTTTTGATTGTCTATGTTGAGAAAATGATTCGAAGCTGAACGTATTCCTATGAGATTTCTAGATTTCTTCAATTCTCTTCATATCTCTACATGCGGGTTCATAGAACTAAATGAATCGGGTCATAAAGAGCACCACACCCTGAACGATTTCCTTCCCAATATCAAAAACTGTAATAGATGCTTAATCCAGCATGAACAC
Source organism: Ceratopteris richardii (assembly GCA_020310875.1). NCBI lineage: Eukaryota > Viridiplantae > Streptophyta > Polypodiopsida > Polypodiales > Pteridaceae > Ceratopteris > Ceratopteris richardii. Next base: position 176,526,538 of record CM035420.1, on the reverse strand, counting down.
AGGAATCCCCCCCCCAGATCATAAACTCAGAAGCTCCGACCTCCTCCCTTTTCAGCAGCGGCCGCAGTTGCCCCTCCTTCTGCCTTCATCACTATAGATCCTGGAGTCTTCTATTGATGGTAAAAAGTTGCACACATCCATAGAACTCCTTAGATAACTTGACAATCTATCGTTGAATGAGATCATAAGCACAGTTTCTCCCTTCATCTCATTGGTCACGATTTCTAAACCTCTTGTGATAGAGAAGCGCTTTCTTTATAAGGTACCAAGCTTCCCTTTCTGATAAGCTGCACAGGGTCCTGCTAAGTCAAAGATCAATGTCACTAACCCTAAAGCTTTCAGTGCTATCAGCCTTCAAGTCCCATTACCTTTCTTTCGATGTCAGTGATATTCATCATGTAGGTGCCCTCCTTCTTTGCAATATGTGTTGAGGAACTACCAACAATATTGCCTCTGTCACTTCTCATGGAGCTCTTCCCACAAGCAAAACACACATATCTCTCCTCTCCTCCTCTAGAAATTCTTCCTCTCCCTCTTCTATATCAACTTCCTTCCTGTTATAGCAGCGTGTTGCTTTCCATTTTTATGGACCCTCCTCCCATGTACCTGTACAACCACCAAAAGCAAGTTGACACCCAAAACTCCCCCAGATCTCCCAGCGACGAGCACCCAAAAAATGTAGTGGCCAAAAAAACTTCGAATATCCCTTTTATTTCCTCGTGTGCCACGCAACTCTCTCCTTCAGCCGGACGATCCCCTCTTCAATCACCTTGCGCATAGAGTGATAGAGCCACACCTCGGCCCTCCTCAAGAGCTGTGTATTCCTATGTTAGATCCCTGCATTCCTCCTCCAATCCCCTGCATAGACATGAGACGACCCCCAGGGACTTCGAAAAACAATCCCCTTCCTTCTGCGTACCGAGAATCCGGTGAAACATCTCGAACGAAATGATATCGCACTTTTGAAAGATATAGATCAAAATGTCAGTGAATAGAAGGCATCAACAAAAAAAGGCACATATCAACTCCTTCCTATGAGAGGAACAATCCACACTAATTTCCAAGCAATAAAGCAACCTCAACACCTAGGCTCCACTGTGATGAGCAGAATATTCAACAAACTAAATATCATATGAACCTGCCACGACAAGCTATGATAGTTGTCCAAGCACCCGACCTTCTGAAGCTCATTGTGGATGGACTCCCTTCTCTCCCCGTGTGTGTACACCCCACCCGCAAGCCAAACACAAAGCAACCGCAGCCAACAACATTGCTGTCCTCTTCGAGGTTTTGCCTCCCCTTGTTGTTCCTGTGTGCCCCCTTGATCCTGCAAAACAGCGAAGAGAGCAAAACGAGAGAGCCCCCCCCCCCTTTTTCTCCTTTGTCTTCTCCGTCACCTGCAGAGACACCAGAAGAACCAAAAAACCCCCGAGAGAGCGATGGACAGGGAGAGAGAGACATTTTTATTTTTGTTTTCTTTCCCACAAACCCACTCCCCCTGACATCGATATGACACCCCACTCACACACGACATGCAATTTTAATTTCTCTTTTTTTTTTTAATCTTTCCTTTGTTGTTTTTCCTTCTTTTTTTTTTAATAAGTTTTATTTCCCTTTTTATTATTTAGTTATTAGTTTCCTCTATTTTTTTTCCTTTGTGCGTTATTATATTTTTTTCTTTTTTCTTATTGTTTTTTTTTTCTGTTCCAAGTTTTTTTTTCCTTTTATTTTCCCCTTGTTTTTTCTTCGATTTTTTCTTTTTATATCATATATATCCCCCCATTGGATGGGGAGAAGGCCGACCTGGCCCACAAGTGAGGGAGGGACACAGTACGACCCCCAAGCATATCTGTGTTAGAATCTGCTACAGAGCCAGATTCGATGGGAAAAGTATTCATTAAATCTTTGCTATTGAAAAACTCATTGCTGACAAGGTCTCTAGGTTGCACAATATTGTGCCTGAGGATGCTAAACTGCTTAGCATTGTGTGATGGGATTCCCTCATTCACAATAATATCTTCATTGTGGAGAATCAGTTCACATGGTCCGGATGACGCTTTGAACTATAAACCTCGTGTTAAATTGATGTTGGAAATTCCTGTGTAGGTATCGTCTACAACATTGGCAAGCTCAAGTACCACATGTTGTTGCTCCTTAAAAACAGAAGCAGACCGAGTTGACTCTTTTCTGCATACAGATTTCCCCCAAGCAAGTCACACAATTTTTCCGGTTTCATTCCAGAAACACACATGCGATCGAAAATACACATGCATTCACACTATTCCACACACAAAACTCCCCAATTGCTTCTAAAAATATGTTGTATTTTCACACCTTCAATTTGAAATGCAAATATATACAAACACTCTTGGATCCTTTTTGATACACATGTGATTACCGCAAAGCAAATTCAAGATGCCCACATATCATAATCAACACACAAAGACGCACATGTACATACACATTCCCATGCTCACACATGCACCTTCCTATTGTAGTGATGCACTCAAGAACCTATCCATGTTGATATTGTACATTAATGCATAAATGCAACCATACAAACAATTCCTTTTGGGATATTTGAACAAAATCACATTTCCAAGAGCTACATTTTTCCTAAACACCACATTGGCAGACTTAAAATCCATACAAACGTTCCATGTAACAGTATGACTCTGCATTCTTTCACATATGACTGAAAATAAGTCTTCATGTTTCATCACCCCCTGGATGATTTAACACTAGTATCCAGAATTCTTCAAATATATCAGACTTTATGAAATCTGGAACGTCTTCCTTCTTTCAATAAATCTGAACTTCAGTGATCAATACCTGTATCTGAAACAAAAATCTATGAACCCTTTTTATTAGCACTATACACATGCCAATAGCTTTCCCTGTCATTCCTCAGCTTCCCAAAATCTAGAATAAGGTTAGTTGATCTATCATAAAAACCTTGCTCAAAGCATTTTAGGATTCATAACCTTCTACAACATAACAAGTATCTTCTTCTATTCCTCTGCAACACAAATCTGATAGAATCTGAATCTTTGACTTACTTCATCCAATGCTAAGAACCTTCCAAACAAAGGATAGACAACTGACTCATAAATACTCAAGATCTTCATGATCATTCAAGATCATTCAAAATCATATAAGATCATTCAAGATCAATGATCTCTCCAACAAAATACCTGTGTAGAATCTACTCTCATCAAACCTTCATGACTGAATGTTTGATTTGTTACCTGAATGTCTCTAAGTGTCCATGCTTCTCACATAAAGTTGTAAAAACTTTTCTTTAATCAAATCCTTCCCAAGAATCTGCAACTCCTACTTGAAACGTAAGTGGACAAACTTCTCACCTTGAGAACTCCAAAAGCTGCAAGTTGATACTTCATCTTTTCATATTTTACCCGGGTGAAATGTGATAGTACCTACTTGATTTTCTGTTGGCTAACTCCACTTCTCAATCAAGTGATAGGATCTAAATTGGAACACCTTTTTGAATACAAGCATGTATCCAAAAATCTAGACAATCATAGAAAGTAGATTCTTCAACTGACTGGAACATAAAATATCTGAATTCTCTGAAGTTTTCTGAAAATACTGAATATGAGGTAACTTTTCCAAACATAAAACCTCAACCCAGGTCTTCAACATCTGCTACAAAAAACTCTTTTACCTCAAGAGTTAGATAAAGAAGAAATATACTTCTCTGCAACTTGTCATATACCAAGTAGCTCTGTATTGACACTCTAGGAATTCTTTGAGGGAACATATAGATGCCTGCTCAAAAACTTCAACTAAAACATAACTCATACACATATGAGTCAACACATACAAGTTGTCTTCAAAATTTACTGTTTTTCTTTCTCTCAATGCAATTCTTTGTCAAAACCTACTAAAACATGACCAATGTAATGCAAAACAAGAAACTGCTTCTTCTTTAAACTATCTTCACACAAGATGTTCTCGTAGACTTGTCTTTGGATGTAGAGGATAAATAAAGAAAAGTATATGGAAAATATGAGAGAAAAGGAAGTCTTACTATCCCTTTGGAAATGTTGGACTTTCTTCTTTTGTATCTTTCTTCCACCTGATGATGATGTCAACATCTTCAAAACTTCTCTTCCATACCTTTTGTTCTCTTCATCTCGAAGTAGCAAGCACTCTTATCTTCTTCAAATGAACTTTTTCTCTTTCTCTAATGTTAAGAGTAAGAGACAAAACAAACATGGTATACAAATGGAAGTGAACATAGAATTATGTTTTATCATCTCCTCATATTTCCTGAATCAAAATTTTGCATCAAATGACTGATATGACTGAATTCACCAACCTTTTGTGTAAATGATGAATTACCTTTCTAGAGTTATCTCTCTAGATCAAATTTTGTACCTGGATATTCAACCAACTTACAACAGAAAATTGGCTAAACTTAATGCCATCTCCAAATTTGTCTTCTTAGATGAGCTTTCTTGCCATGAAAGAGATCTCTCAAAACTCTCTAGAAAAACCTCTAGATACCTGTTTTGATGTAGCCTTTAACTTTCAATTAATGAAACTGTATAAAAGCACTCCCTGAATCCTTCAAATCTCTTCATAATTGCTCTTCTAAGATATGATCTGCAAATGATAATCTAATAGTAAAAACTGATACCTCTGATTTGATGTTGATCTGATTCATTCAAACCATTGTTCTTCCTTGAATTTGAAGTAGTCTTCTCTTCATCAAGTCTTGGTCTTCAAACAATACTTTTGTAAAGTATTTGCATACTCTTCCAAAAATATTCGGGTGCTAACAGATCATCAACTTCATACTCCACACTGATGAATACACATGTGACTGAATTGTCTAATTCTCAAATATCTACTCATCTAGATTAAGTGTGTATGTCAAATGTCAAATGTCAAATGTCAAATGTCAAATGTTATGTGTAAAGTGTTACGTAAGCCACTGCTTACTCACACTATCATATATACCAATGCTCAATGTACAATGTGGGAGCAAAACTCTCAACCACTCTATGTGAACAGAAATAGATGGATGAGTGAATGTACAAATGTAACAAACATATCCAGATGTATGGACATAAATCTGAATATTTATGAGATGTGTGACCTGATAGGTTGTAGAAGAGTGAATATGAGTGATAGAAAGAGGAAGGATCAATCTAAAACTGATAATCAACAAACCCTCATCTAACCTTAGGCTATAGAAGACCCTAAGTTAGACATGTGTGTGAAAAGATCACATACTTACAAAAGTAGCAAAGAATGCTGACAAGTTTGCTGCCAGAAATCCTCCAACTCATATGAACATATCTTCTCTAACACCTCATCCAAATATGCATAAAGCATACATGTACTGATTCTCTTGTACCTATGCCGAATAGGACTCCTCCTGATATGGATGTTACTCCCTTCATAAGCTCCAAGTAGTACATGTGTGCATAAAGAGAATATGTACTTGGATTCTTCACATAAGATGCAAATCTTATGTTAACCACCATCCAATGTCTTTGAATTAACCCGAAATCTTCATGTAGAAGACAATCTTGAAATACATCATGTGAATGGCCAATCCACACCACCAAGCTGCTAATAGCCTCTCCATAAGCAAGAGTGTGAGCACACTCTTCTTCTCCAAGAAGAACTCCATAGCCGCTCCTTAACATGCTCCAAAATAGCACCATGGCTGCCCCATGTGCTAGAAGCACCACCTCAAAGAGGTACCAAGATTCCAAAGCTTATGCTATAATAGGTGAAGGATGAAATAACAATAAGACAATGCTCTTCTTTTATAGCTTTGTGATCTCTTGAAAAGGACCATCATCAAATCTCTCATTGGTAAAAACACATCGGTATCATAAGAAAAATCATACGCACTCGCATTCGTCTGTCTGTCGCCTAATTTTAAAAGCATGATAATTTAAAAATAATCTTCGTGTATGCTTTTTCTCCGCCACTGCCGACGAGATGCCATGGAAGAAGAGATAGAAGCTCTCCAAGAAAATCAGACTTGGGAATCGGTTCCCCCCCCAGGCTTTCTCCAAGGCCTATGACTAAGGCGGCGACCAAGGCATAGGCCTTGGCATACCTTGTCATCCGAGTCATCGAAGTCACCGTTGGCACCATTGGCTGCGCGCGAGGGAGGACCTCAACGATCAAGGAATATAGAGGTTCCCGGTACTTCCCGAGAGGTCACCCATCTCAGTACTGTTCCCCCCAGAGCTCGCTTAACCGTGGCAATCTCTTGCCACTAAGCTACACTCTTGTGGTGTTTGAAGAAGGGGAAAGACTAAGGTTGACATTACCTTGAACAAGTTTTGGTCCCTCAAAGCTTCATTTTTGCTTTCAAAGCCTATTTCTGAAGCAATTTTGGGGTGTTTTTGGAGCCATTTCGGAGTACTTTCGCACATAGTTCTCTTCACACAGGTCCAAGAACATCAAGAAGAGTGTTCTTTGTACTTCTCAGACAATAAATATCAACCTTTGGGGCTGTATTTTTAGCCACACTCGTAAAACTACAGGTTTCTTGAGAGGTTTTCAGTTTTGGTGGGAGCAGTCGCTGCAAATTTATGCAGGTTTTTTAAGCCTAAAACATCAGAGTTGACAAACACTTGCAGGTGTTATTGGCTAGTTTTTGGGCTACGTATTCAGCCTTTTAGTGTTATTTTACTGCATATATTGAGCACATACACACCGTGTACGCTTTTGTGGATACTGCTTATGTACGTCCATGTGGTCATTGATATAGCGGTTACATTCTTTCCATAAAGCCTTTTACATTTGATAAAGAGGGTCGTGGTGAGGTTTTATTAACTGGGAGACACCCAGATGTCGGGGTCTCTTCGGTGATGCAGGTGGAAGACTTACCGAGCCTCACCATAGGAGATGTATGATAGTTGTTCATAGGTGCTCGATAAGCCTAGTTGGCTTCTATTGGGTAACTGATTATATGCAGTGGAGTCAGTGATTCACTATGCAGGTAGACATGTCAGTACTTGCAGTTTTATGATACTTTGACACTGGTCATATGCTAATTTTGCAGAGGATACTCTGGCAAAATTTCTCCAGATTTCTGGTTTAGTCAACTATAAAGTGGTCGATTTACTCCTTGATACACTTATATTTTGGTGTTTGGACTCTTCTAGCTCTATTATCATTTTATTCAGTTCTCTACCATCATGGCATCAGAGGTCTCAGGCACATCCGGTGGATCAGGGTCTAGTGCTAGTGTTCCGAGGAGGAGCTATAACTTGCAGGGCAAAGACCATTTTGAGATCCGAAAATTTGATGGCACAAACTTTGCTCTATGGAAGAATCAGATTAAAGATGTGTTGATTCAAAGGAGGCAATGGAAGCCAGTAAATGGGATTTCAAAGAAGCATGCTGACATGGATGAAGATGATTGGGATGAGTTAGATGAATTGGCCAGGTCTACCATTCGCTTGCACCTGGCAGATGATGTTTACTTTACAGTATTAGACTGTGAAAGTGCAGAGGAGCTTTGGAAGAAGTTATGCAATACATATGAAAAAGAGACAGCATCAAATAAGGTGTATCTGATGAGAAAATTATATGACCTTCGTATGAAGGACACAGATAGTGTTGCTGCTCATCTAAATGAGTTTGATGCTATATTCTCCCAGTTACAGGCTCAGAAAATGGATATGGATAATGAAATGAAAGCAGTATTGCTGTTATGCACCCTGCCATCATCATGGGATACGTTTTGCACAGCTATTAGCAACAGTGCACCTGGTGGTAAACTCGTCTATGATGACATATGTGGAGCACTCTTGAGTGAGGAGATTTGTAGAAAATCTATGGTTGGCACTTAGAGTGGAGATGCATATAATGTTTGTGATTCTTACCAAGGAAAGGATCAGCAACATGGTAGGAGCAAGAACAAGGAAAAGAATGGTCAACGTAATAAGAGTAGAAGTAAATCAAGGAAGAGGGATATCGAATGCCATTATTGTGATAAGAAAGGACACATGAAGAAAGACTGTTATGCATTAAACAATGCTAAAGGTAAAGGATAGAATGTTGATGGGCATGGTAAACAGTTACCTGCACCATCTACTTCGACTCTGAAGATTGAAGAAATTAATGCTATTTCTGATGATGCTGATGTGTTGACACTTGATAGTACTGTGTGCAGCCTCAGGAGCTCGATTCTCTACTCCGAGCATATCGTCGTGGAGCTCTCGAGAAGGATAGCGCACTGTGGTGCATTGCCATCGAAATACTTCAATTAACACGTACAAAGCAAGGCTTTTGGCTAAAGGGTTTTCTCAAACCCAAGCTATTGATTATGAAGAGACATTCTCACATGTGGCAAAGATGCCTCCAATTAGAGTATTTATGAGAGTAGCATCTTCTAAGAATTGGAATATCTAAAGCCTTGTATGGCTTGAAGCAAACTCCTAGATCTTGGAACCATAGATTAGTCACTTATTTGCTAGACAAAAGATTTATGGTAAGCAAGGCAGATCCTTCTCTCTTCATAAAGAAGAACCACTCAAAGGCCATATAATTGTGTGTCTATGTGGATGATATAATCGTTATAGGTAATGATGTAGATGGAATCAAAAAGACCAAACCTCATATGAAAGAAGATTTCAATATCAGAGATCTTGGATTACTCACATACTTCCTAGGTTTGGAAGTAGTGTATACAAAGAAAGGTATGTTCCTAACTCAGAGAAAGTACATTGGAGATATGCTCACCAACTTCAAGATGGAAATATAAAGGTTGTAGGAACACCCATGGAGGTAAATCATAAACTAAGTGCTCATGAAGGTGAATTAATTGAAGATGTGACTAATTACCAAAGCTTAGTTGGAAGCTTGAACTATGCTACTCTAACTAGAGTAGATATATGCTATGGAGTTAGTGTGCTAAGTCAATTTATGCACACCAAGGAAGCCTCATATGGATGCATCCAAAAGAATCTTAAAGTATTTGAAGGGCACAATCAATGAAGGGTTATACTACTCTTATACCTTTGATATAGATGTCAAATTGTTTTCTCATGCAGATTGGGCAAGATCAAGATGATAGGAGAAGCACCTCAGGCTATCTTACATTTGTAGGTATCAAATTGATCACATGGGCATCAAAGAAGCAACCTATAGTTGCTCTTTCATCAAATGAAGTTGAATAAAAAGGGCTTGCAAATGCTACTCAAGAAGCTATGTGGATCAAGACCCTATACTCTAATTTAGGGTTGAATACTTCAATATACAAATTTCAATTTGCCAGTACAAGTGCCTCAAAGTCCTACAAGTTTAGCATAACTAGACATGGTAGTTCTGTTCAACTTTTTGAGATATTCATTTTTCTTCATCAGGGTATTTTGGTCAATGGCATGGCTAAAAGCAATGATGTCGATGGCATTGAAGATGATGATCTTTAGGTTCCTATTTGTGCGTCAATTCTTACTACACCTATGTAAGAGAAAATTCGTTGGGATGGCAGAGATGCTCCAGCACATGCATTGATAGCCTTGTCTGTCAAACATGCCATTATTCTTCACATTTGCTCATGCAAAATAGCAAAGGATACCTGAGATACACATACCATTTTAATACTAGGTAAGGAATGAGGCTCATGTTGCTTACCTCCGAAAATAGTTGGAGAGTGAGCACATGAATGAAGGAGATTCCATGGATAGATTTTTGACAAAGATGAAAGATTTGAAGGAGGAGTTATTTCTGCTGATGAAGTCTTGCTAGATAGTTCACTTGTGTAGACCGTTTTGAACGGTCTTCCAAATTCATATTAGAGTTTTGATTCTGCTCTTCGATTGATGATGAAAGGAAATCCAAATGCCTTAACATTTGAAGAGTTAGTCTTTGTTCTATTGCAAGAAGATCAATCTAAGCAGAACAGATCCATTATGCACGTTGCAAATCAAGCTTTTCTGGTAGTCAGAAGGGCAAAGGCAAATGGAGCTCTGTGAAATCTATCCCAAACAACTTCAATATGAAATTCTTCACATACCACATTCAGTGTTGATTCGATATACTAATTTTCATATGGATACACATAAATCTAACCTCTCATAGATGTACTAGAATCACATAGATATAAAAACTAATGAATATATTATAATCACATAAATTTAACATCTAATACAAACATAAATGTATTAGAATCACATGTAATACTAACATAAGAAGATTCTTCAATAAAGAGACTTGGTGGATTCTAGAACCCACATGTATCTATGTGTTCGTTATCACGTAGACAAAAAACACTAGTTTCATGATGATACACACTCTTTAGAGATAGAATCCTCTCTTAACACATTGATCCGTTATATCCTCTTTTCCTTCATTATATGTGCTCACCTTTAATCGTATGAAATAAGCGATTGTAGTATTGTATTTGTTGATATATTTTGGATGTGATGTGTGTGAACACTCTAGGACCACTGGGGCACTCTTTTCCCTCTTTAGGAGGTCCTTTTTTCCAGCTTCTATATATGCCTATTACCCTAACAGTTTACTTATCTTTGTGCATTCTCCAGGTAATACATTCAATATTGTGTGTTGTGCTCCAAGCTTCTTCTTCTTCTTCCTTGTGTTGTTTGCATGCTTATGTAGACTTCAAACTTCAACAATTGGTATCAAAGAAGGTCACCACTGCATCCAGGGCATCCTCAACACCTCTCTAGTCACAGTCTCAAAATCACACTAAAATTGGTGAGCATACTCAAGGCGATTAGGAGTTCAAAACTGCTTCGCTTTGTGGTGTCGAAATCACGATATGAGCTTGTTTCGGCCTTCGAGTGCACTATCACAATACCTATGCAGGCAATTTTGTCTTCTTGTGTCAAACATGCTTCAATTTTCTAGTACAAGTGCCTCAAAGTCAGCTATAGTTTAGCATAATTCAACACAATAGTTCTGTTCAGCTTTTTGAGATATTCATTTTTCTTCATCAGGGTATTTTAGTCAGTGGCATGGTGAAAAGCAGTGATGTATTCTGTATGTTAACTGTTGAGGATAAGTTGGATGGTACCAATTACCCATTATGGGCATGTACGATGTGTCATGTATTGGTCACAAAAGGACTATGGAATATCTTGGAGGGTGTTGAAAAACTTCCTACTACACCTGCAAATACAGTTACTAAAGGTGATGTGGATGGTGTTGAAGATGATGATCTTCATTTTCCTATTCATGCTTTGGTTCCTATTGCACCTATGGAAGAGCAACTTCATTGGGATGGTAGAGATGCTCAAGCACATGCATTGATAGCTTTGTCTGTCAAATGTGTTATTATTCTTCACATTTGCTCCTACAAAACAACAAAGGATACTTGGGATACACTTACCACTTTATACCAGGTAAGGATTGAGGCTCGTGTTGCTTACCTCCAAAAATAGTTGGAGAGTGAGCACATGAATGAAGGAGATTCCATGGATAGGTTTTTGACAAAGATCAAAGATTTGGAGGAGTTGATTTCTGCTGATGAAGTCTTGCCAGATCATTCACTTGTGTAGATTGTTTTGAATGGTCTTCCAAATTCATATCAAAGTTTTGCTTCTACTCTTCAATTGATGATGAAAGGCAACCAAATGCTTTAACATTTGAAGAGTTAATCTCTATTCTATTGGAGGAAGATTAGTCTAGGCAGAACAGGTCCATTATGCATGTTGCAAATCAAGGTTTCCTGGCTAGTCAGAAGGGCATAGGTAAATGGAGCTTTTCTACTAGTAAGCAAAAATCTGCTAATTCTACATAATCAAAGAAGGATGACAAAGATGAGAAGAAAACAAAAAAACACAAATTGTTTTGCAAATATTGTAAAGGAAATGGTGTAATGATTGTTGGCATCATATAAATTGTATCATATTTATTTTGAGAGGTGGCGCACTCTAACAAAAAAAAAACACACATACATACATATGTTGAATAGTAGATTATGGATCTCAATATAGTAGATTTATTTTGTTTCCTTGATGTAGATTATGGATCTGATTATGTTGAATAGTACAAGGAGCATGCATTTTTTGGGTATCAATGGGGAATTTAGAAGTGCTTCCTTTTTTAGAGGGATTTTATGAGATGTAGATTATATATGTTTGTCACTTATATCATATTACTACAAAGATATTTTGGTGTGTCATTAGAAGCTTATTGTTAACCTCATAGTCAGTTAGTTCTCACGATGACGCACGTGAGTGCATGTGTGAGTTTTTTTTTATAGTTTGTGAGTGGATCACAATCAAATCTTTACGAGGGTTTAAAACTATTAACCAAATAGCTCAATAGGGAAAAAACTCAACCAAGGTCATTGCGAGATTTTGGAGTGGAGTGGTATGGCGTTGGCCTCTTGATGCGAAGGTCTAGAGTTGAACTCCCGAACTAGACATGTAAGGCTTTGGCTAGTTTAAACCATTTATAACCTAGTTGTAATCTTGTATAACCTTTGCTTTATGGGATATGGAGGGTCCCACAAGTACTATGCCCATTCATCTCTACAATGGTACCTTCAAATTAAAGCCGAGGAGTCGACACGTACCGAACCTCCATTAAAAAAAAAACAAACATATCATTTCATAAACGAGAGAGAGTGAAACATTGCAAGTGAAAAAAGAAATCTAACAATTCTCGCTACCTCTTATATATACTTACCAATGAGAAATCTATCACTAACAACTTTAATATGAAATTCTTCACATGCCACATTCAATATTGTTTCGGTAGACTAATTTTCATATGGATACACATAAATGTAACCTCTCTCATAAATGTATTAGAATCACATAAATGTAACAAATAAAAAATATATTAGAATCACATAAATTTAACATCTAATACACACATAAATGTATTAGAATCACTTGTAATACTAACATAAGGAGATTCGTCAATGAAGAGACTTGGTGAATTCTAGAAACAACATGTATCCATGTGTTCGTTATCACGTAGACAAAAACATGAGTTTCATCATCACACACACTCTTTAGAAATAGAATCCTCTCTTAACACATTGATTCGTTATATCCTCTTTTCCATCATTATATGTGTTTACATTTTACCATAAGAAATAAGTGATTGTAGTATTGTATTTGCTGATATATTTTGGTAGTGATGTGTGTGAATACACTAGGACTCTTGGGGCACTCTTTTCCTTCTTTAGGAGGTTTTTTCTCTACCTTCTGTGTATGCCTATTACTCTAATGGGCTACTTATCTTTGTACATTCTCGTGGTAGTACATTTAGTATTGTGTGTTTTGCTCCAAGCTTCTTCTTCTTCTTCATTGTGTTGTTTGCATGGTTCTGTAGGCCTCAAACTTCCACGATTGGTATCAAAGCACATCACTACTTCATCTAGGGCATCCTCGACACCCCTCCGGTCACAGTAAAATTGGTGAGCATACTTAAGACAGTTAGGAGTTCAAAACTACTTTGTTTTGTGGTGTCGAAATCACAATCTCAGTTTGTTTAGTAATACAAGTGCCTCAAAGTTTGCTACATGTTTAGCACAACTCGACACAATAGTTCTGTTCAACTTTTTGAGATAGTAATTTTTGCTTCATCAGGGTATTATGGTGAGTGGCATGGCTAAAAGTAGTGATGTATTCTATATATTGGCTATTGAGGATAAGTTTGGATGGTACCAATTACCCATTATGGGCATGTATGATGTGGCATGTATTGATCGCAAAAGGACTATGGAATATTGTGCAGAGTGTTGAAAAACATCCTACTATACCTGCAAATATAGTTATTAAAGATGATGTGGATGGCATTGAAGATGATGATCTTCAGGTTCCTATTCGTTTTTTGGTTCCTAGTGAACCTATGGAAGAGCAACTTCGTTGGGATGGCAAAGATACTTAGGAACATGCATTGATAGCCTTGTCTGTCAAACGTGCCATTATTCTTCACATTTGCTCCTGCAAAATAACAAAGGATACTTGGGATACACTTATCACTTTATAACAGGTAAGGAACGCGGCTCGTGTTGCTTACCTCCAAAAACAATTGGAGAGTGATCACATGAATGAAGGAGCTTCCGTGGATAGTTTTTTGACAAAGATCAAAGATTTGAAGGAGGAGTTGATTTCTGTTGATGAAGTCTTGCCATATATTTCACTTGTGCAGACTGTTTTGAATGGTTTTCTAGATTCATATCAGAGTTTTGCTTCTACTCTTTGATTGATGATGAAATGCAATCCAAATGCCTTAACATTTGAAGAGTTAGTCTTTGTTCTTTTGCAAGAAGATCAGTCTAGGTAGAACATGTCCATTATGCATGTTGCAAATCAAGCTTTCCTTGCTAGTCAGAAGGGCAAAGGTAAATGGAGCTCATCTATTAGTAAGCAAAAATATGCTAATTCTACACAATCAAAGAAGGATGACAAAGACGCGAAGAAAAGAGAAAAGCAGAAATTGTTTTGCAAATATTGTAAAGGAAATGGTCTAATGATTGTTGGCATCATATAAATTGTATCATATTTATTTTGAGAGGTGGTGCATTCTAACAAACAAACAAACATACACATGTTGAATAGTAGATTATGGATCTCAATGTAGTAGATTTATTTTGTTTCCTTGATGTAGATTATGGATCTCAATATGTTGAATAGTACAAGGAGCATGCGTTTTTCGGGTATCAATGGGGGATTTAGAAGTGCTTCTTTTTTTGGAAGAATTTAATGAAACGTAAATTTATACGTTTATGCCACTTATATCATATTATTATAGAGATATTTTGGTTTGTCATTAATATCTTATTGTTAACGTTATAGTGAGTTAGTTCTCACGATGACATATGTGAGCGCATGTGTGAGTTCTTTTTTTTCTTTTTTTTTTTAAAGTTTGTGAGTGGATCACATTCAAATCTTTACTAGGGGTTAAAATTGTTAACCAAATAGCTCAATAGAGAAAAAAACAACCAAGGTCATTACGAGATTTTGAAGTGGAGTGGTATGGCATTGGCCTCTTGAGGTGAAGGTCTAGAGTTCAACTCTCAGACTAGACATTTAAGGCTTTGGCCAGTTTAAACCATTTATAACTCAATTGTAACCTTGTCTAACCTTTGCTTTATAGGATATGGAAGGTCCCGTGTCTAGTATGCCCATTCATCTGTACAATTGTACTTTTAAACTAAAGCCGAGGGAGTAGACACCTACCGAACCTCCATTAAAAAAAGAAAACAAACCATTTCATAAACGAGAGAGAGTGAAACATTGCAAGTGAAAGAAATCTAACAATTCTTGCTATCTCTTGTATATAATTACTAATGAAAAATCTATCCCTAACAACTTTAATATGAAATTCTTCACATACGAGATTCAATATTGTTTCGATATACTAATTTTCATATGGATACACATAAATTTAGCCTCCCATAAATGTTTTAGAATCACATATAAAATGTACCAAATAATAAATCTATTAGGATCACACAAATTTAACATGTAATACAAACATAAATGTATTAGAAACACATGTAATACTAACATAAGAAGATTCGTCAATGAAGAGACTCGGTGAATTCTATTACCAACATGTATCTATGTGTTCGTTATGTAGACAAAAGCACGAGTTTCACGACGACACACACTCTTTAGAGAAAGAATCTTCTCTGAACACATTGATTCGTTATATCCTCTCTTCCTTCATTATATGTGCTTACCTTTAACCGTATGAAATAAGTGATTGTAGTATTGTATTTATGTGTGCATAATCACCATCCAAATAAATAGGATTGTATTGAAATATTGTTTTATCTTGTTGATTTGTCTATTACCTTGATTTTTTTTTAAAAGAAAGTTTGGCAATTGCCTATCCTTCCAAACTCTAACTTATAGAAAGAACAATTGTAAAAGTGAACGTGCTTGGCACCCATCAGACCTCTCGAATCTCACAAAGGAGGGGTTTCTTAAAATTTGCTAAAAAAATTTATAGAGAAAGTTCATATTCCTTTCATCTCCTGGGGGCCCATTTGCTTTTAATCTTGTTTTTTAATTGGAAATTCTTTTGCCTAAAAGAAAAAGAGATTTTTCGATAGACCATTCTTTAGGAGGGCTACCAAAGTTGGCAGCACACCTCTCTTTTCAGATCTTCTAACGGGCTTTGCCTCTTATAGTATTCCACAATGCTGAGGAATAGCCAATCATTTCAACCGATAATGCTTTCTTCTAGTTGATTTATCCTTGCAGCAACATGATTCTCCCAAGGGGCTACCAGATCGACATTGACTTGGGTCATGAAAACAAGAGGTGTCCAAGTTCTCATTGCCATGAAGGCACTATTTACACGATGGAGGGGCTCCAAAAATTTTGTTAGCTTTTGCATTGGTCCAAATTTCCTTGTGGAGGATTTTCCACAGAAGAACTAATTTTTTTATCTCGATGAGGAGATGCCAAAGGAATTGGAACTTAAAATCTTACTTAAAACTCTACCAATCAAGACACCATTTCCTATTAAGCTTGACATGAAAGTTCACATTCTTCTTGAATCTCAGAATTTTATCAAGACTATTGCCATTGTGCCATCTAAGACCTCAAGGTGAGGGGAGTCATGCCCAATAAGGAGGAGAGTCCTCAAGCATTCCCAATCAGTACATTCATGTCATCAGCAAAGAGTCTCATGATACACTTCTGTGAAACCTTTTGGGTTCATCTCCATGGCTTGTATTTCCTTCCTTTTCTTAGCATCGAAACGATGATTTTTTGATAGTTCTAGGTCATTGAAGCTTCTTTGTTCCATGTTACATCAACTTTTTCTAGATTTTGCTTCTTCTTAATGGATTTCTGTCAAAGGACATTTTTTTATTCACATTCTTTTATTGTATGGCTTGAGAGATTCTTTTTTTTTTGAGAGTACAATGAATTTGAAAAGACGCACACCCGACTTCGTAAGGTAGAGGCACTCATCTTGGAGAACTCTGAGACATCCAACCCCAGGCGGGACTTGAACCCTGGCCATCTGCCTAGGAGTACAAGACACATCTGATAAACCACGCCCGCTAGATCAGAGATCACGCCCGCTAGATCAGAGATTCTTTTATTAGATGGCCCTCCGATCCATTTCCTCTTTAAATACTCTTTTTATGCTCAAATGTAGAAGTTTTTAAACTAAATAAATCTATGAGTATTCTTAACTCTTCGATCAGTATGTTGAAGGATGGACTCTTCTATCGAACGGAAGTTGTTAGCTGCACAACAGCGCATTGTTGACTTGGAAGCATTTGTAGCATCGCTTCGTCTGACAATTGAGGTGTGCGCGTGTGTGTGTGTGTGAGAGAGAGAGAGAGAGAGAGAGAGAGAGAGAGAGAGAGCTTAATTTACATTTAGTAGTTTTGTCCAAACGATCAATTGATGAGGTCACCTTATTGGAGGATATGTTCCCTAGTGTTGGCCGAAGAGCCTAGAACATAATGTACAATTTGCTGTTTCAGAGGCCTTCATAGAAGGCCTTCAAAGAACTTGTTTTCGACTAAAATCAATGCATTCTTGGATCTTCACAAATGTCATATAATTGAGGTCCTCGACCGATCAAAGATAAGGATTTATGTGGATGAAGTATTTACTTATTCATAATAAAATGCTTCATGTTGCATGGACATTCTGCATACCATACTCTCTCATGCCGTGTCTCTGCCAAATGTCTAGAGCTCTCAAATGCAAGTCTGGTGAGTCGACTGGTGGGGAGCTCTCTGACTCTCACTACTGCGTACATCAATGCGGGTGTCACTAGAGTGTCAAAGAGCCACCTCTTAGTCCGGGGTTCCTGAAAATGCGTCTAAAAGCAGCGTCTCTCCAATCCTGCAAGTGCCGCATAGCCTCGCGTCAATCTATCTCTCGCTGCATGTGCCATGGAGAATACCCCTGTGCTTCCCGAGAAGGTGACACCTAGGTAGACGTAGGAGTTCACTACCTCTATCTGTCCTCCCGCTGTAGTGAAAGAGGCGCGATGGTGTACTATCCTGGAGTTATGGAAGATCATGACCTTGGTATTGCCAAGGTTTACGGTGAGTCCTCTCTCCATGTAGAAGGTATCGAGCACCTGTAAATGTGACTGCAACCCCTCCTCTGACTTTGAAAGCAAGACAATGTCATCAGCATATAATAGGATGTGTACTGGCGTACCTCCAAGGTCTCCTCCTAGCCCTCCTGCTCGCTGTATATACGCCGTGATCTCGTCGATGTAGAGACCGAAGAGAGTGGGTGAGAGGGGGCAACCTTGTTTCACACCAATGGTGCTAACAAGGCTGTCTGATAGGCCGCCGGGGCAGCATACCTGCCTGTGACTCATGCATACAAAGCATGGATGGCCCATACCATGTCTGAAGGTAGCTGTAACTCCTGGAGCCACCGTAGTAGTCTCTCTCGAGGGACCATGTCGAAGGCTTTGCGGAAATCCACAAAGCAACAGTATAGTCTCTGCTTCCTTGCCTTCGCGCTCTCAATCAAGCAACGAAGCACGAAGATGTGGTCGATGGTGGAGAAAGTGCGGTGGAAGCCTGCCTGGCCGGGTGCTCTGATCCCTGCTGCCTCAGCGTGTGTACTGAGCTCTGCCTCTAGTACTTCCCCATAGATCTTGGCAAGGATATGGCCTATCATAATAGTCCTATAGTTCCTTGGGTCCATCATATCGCCGGACTTATGGATAGGCGTAATGGTATGCATAGTCCACGAGTCAAGTAATCCCTCAACCAAAGCACGGTTGAAGAGATGGGCGATCAGGTGGGAAACTACATGCTGCGTATATAAAGTGCTCGCCTTGTAGCCCCGTGTGGTCTGCTTAACGACCATGCTGTAGCCTATGGATGGCCTGTCGTACCATGCCTGCCGTGAATAGGGTGGATATCACAGGACGCGGTGTGGGAGGGATCGGCAACGGTGGTTGTACTGGGACGTCATATAATCTCCGGGCGTAGGTGTGCCAAGTCTGAGGATCTGCTATGGGTGTAGGTGGGCGTGGCTCACGTAGGGCCCTCCACGCAGTGGCACAATCCCCACTCATGAGAAGGTCGAACAACTCTGCCTCCTTTCGCTCCTCGAAAGCTCGCCGCTTCCGGCATGTGAGGGCTTGCATCTGTCGTCGTGCCTCCCTCTCTGTGATGGATCCCAAGATACTCTGTGCTTTGAGATGTCGGTATAGTCGCCTACACTCTTCATGGTACCATCTATTCTGGGGTGTATGCCCCAACCGTGTCGAATGTGCGGTGCTGCGGGTGGTGTATGGGAAGCTGAGGGTAGCAGATGTGTGGAGGATCGAGGAGAAGTGGGTGGTGAGGGTGTCCAATGAGGCAGAAGGATCAAGGGAGTAGATGCGCTCTCGAACATGGGAGCTATAGATATGTGCTAGCTCATGTCTAAAGTGAATGGTGGTATGGGCATGTGGCTGTATGGTGACAGGGTGGGATATGCATGGTGAGCCGCATATGGATAGGGCAAGATATGCGTGATCAGCTCCAATCGGTATGGGTGGGATAGTGAATGAGGTGATGAGATGTGTCGCCTCCGGGGGTCCGATAACATAGTCTACCACATTGCCCCCTTGTGGTGTCGTGGGTGGAATGCAGGTGAGACCACCTGAGGTGGGCCAGGTCGCCATCCCATTATATATAATGAGATGGTGTGCTCCTCCCATCTGGAGTAGGTGTCGGCCGTATGAGGTGGGTGTGGTGATGTCGGCTCAGGCTCTGAGTATAGACATATCCTCTATGGTCTCATGGTCGTCAAAGTCGTAGGTATCACACTGGTGGCTCTGAGTGCGGGCATTGAAGTCTCCTACAAGGAAGACTTTGCCCATCCCGGTATACTCCATAATCGTGTCACTGAGGCAGTCATATGGCGATGTGGTGTCTGGTCCCTCCCCTCGTGAGGGCTGCTCGGGGGAATGTGTGAAGCCCGAGCCGATGGGTGCAATATAGAAGACGACGAAATACGCTGCACTCACCTCTGATAGCTGGAGGCGTATCCATAGGAAACGTGCCTCCAGGTCTCTGGCTACCACCTGTACCTTGTGCTGTAGTGACTGTCTGTAGAGCACGACTACTCCTCCTGACCCTCGTGTGGTGCGCTGTCTCATTTGTCGGCTGTGAGCTGACTCCCACATATAGCCCTCAATCCTCGGTGGGCTCCTCCCCGGGCTCTCGTGTGTCTCTATCAAGAAGATCATGTCTCTGCCCTCCATCACCTCCTCAAGGCGCCCTGAATGTGTCCACAAAGATCCATTGCAATTCTAGACTACAATGTGCACCTCCTACTCTGCTGTCTCATAGGCCGCGAATCCCTAGTCAATGGGCCGTCCATCAATGATGACACGACCATCTCTGTATAGGGCACGATGTCCCTCGTGTCGGGCCTGGGGACACGCGGCATGCATGCACGTCTGTGCTCTACGTGCATCTGTGTGAGGTCGTCATCCAAATAGATCGGGGTGCCCGGTGTAGTGCGTAGTATCGCCCGTCGTCTGAGGAAGTCTCTCCTCCCGGCCTCATCTGAGAAGTGAATAATAAGTGCTCTGCTCCGTGTGGTGTCCTGTCTTGCCCGCTAGGCTCTGGTGAAAGGGGGAGGCTCATCCGTGCGGTATCCAAGTAGTGTGCACAAGTGACGCCCGTCCTGCTCTAGTGATCTGTCTGTCTTTGTGAGGCCGGAAACGCGAACATTGAGCTTGCGAGCCTGTCGCATACCCTCCTCCTCAATGGTGGTGTGTACTATGTGGATCTCCTCATGGTGGTGGTTCTTCTTTGCCTCCTATCGAAGGTTCTTTTTTACAACCTCGACCCATCCATCTTTCTTAGTCTCAAGCTCGCTCTGAACCACCTCCATGCACTCCTTCTTGATAGTCACCCGAATGTCCTCTAGCTGTGGGGCGATCTCCCCCTCCTCGCATATGCTGTCCAGTTTCGTTCTCATATCAGTAAGCTCAGTGTGCAACTCCTCCCGGTCCTGTGAGTGCTGCTTGCAGATAGCAAGAAGCTCTTCCCAAAGGGACTCGTTTTCCTTCTCCAAGGTTGCCACCTTGGCTTCGAGAGCGACGACTGTGTGGGTAACCCCGTTCAGTCCAGAATCTCCTTCTTTCTTATGTTTTCTTATCAACTCTCGGAGGGTATGCTCTAAGGTGGCCAGCTGTTCCTCCAACTTGGGAGCCATTGGGGAGAGGGAGGGGGCGGGGGGGAGAGAGAGAGAGAGAGAGAGAGAGAGAGAGAGAGAGAGAGAGAGAGAGAGAGAGAGAGAGAGAGAGAGAGAGAGAGAGAGAGAGAGAGAGAGAGAGAGAGAGAGAGAGAGAGAGAGAGAGATTACATCATGGTCCATATGTATATTTTGTTGCATCAATCACAGTCCACAACATATAGTTTTGCTCCGCTTATTAGGCTTCTCAATCAAGTACGGAAATAGAAAAAATGACTCCTGGAGAAGGTTAACCCCCGCATAAAACAAATCTCAAAGTTCCAACATTTCAAGGGAGGTTGAGTTTGTTGGTTAATTCAAAACATGGGTATTGTCATTCATTAAACATTTTTTATTTATCCATTAGATCTTGTTCACTTTTTGATTGGATATGGTCCAAGTAGTAGATGGCCACTAACAACACATAGATCCTTATGTTGGAAAGCCTAAATATAGGAAGATAATGTCTCATTTACATTTTCTGTGCTTGTGTTGCCTTTCTTTACTATTAGTCTATTTATTTGTTTTTATATCAAGCAGGATAAAGAAAATGCAACCTACCGCTTCGTTCCTCTCAATGGTTTTCAGTTTCTTTCCTCCACTTACCTTTGTGAATTATAACTGAGTGAAAAAGAGGTAATAGATATGCTTTAACTTAATGAATTTTTAGGTTAGAATGACTGAATGGTTGCCAATGACAATAAAAAAAAGGGATCTCTCTCTCTCTCTCATTGTGTGCATTAATGACTGCATGTGTCTTTCTTTTATTGTTTCAGAAGAAGTGCAAGCATGCATATGTTTAGATCTTTGATTTATCTATTTAATTTTTAAAATTTCTTGTAAAGCTTCTTGAAAGCATGACTTTGATGCCATTTAATTCTGGAAGGTTATTACATGTGTTTCCTGAACATCTTCTGCTATGTGCATGATTATATGTTGTGAATGAACTCTGTTTGTGGATTCAGAGACTAAAGTCTGAAAATGCTGAACTTCGAGGGACTCTTTTTGATATCGACAAGGTACAATATTTGCCAAACTTTGAGATCTATTTAAAATATCCTTGAATTGCAATATCGATCAATGATACATCACACCTCATATAATGTAAAGTGTTACTCTGCTATTCTTTTTCTCTGAAGGCAGATACAGCTGTCGTTTTGTGTTTATAAGGATTCTTCATTTATTTGGGATTCCCATGAAAGTGTAGTTTGTTTACTGTAGCTATTTTCCATTCTATCTCTTGGAAGACTTCAATGACAAAAAACATGTTATGCAAGTGGCTGAAAGGTTTTTTGCTTTGGCCTGCATGTACTGCAGAGCATTGTTGATATGAGGAGGGATGTCATAACTCCTTATCCAAGCTATGCAATATAAAATTTGAAACATGATATTTCTAATTTCTGCAGGCATAAAAGCCAAAGATGTTTTTTTGCCCCATCTTTAATTTTGGTTTTTTCCAATCGATTCGTTTTTTGTTTTTTTTTTTTCAAAAATAATATTTTTTAATAAATTTTGATTTATTTTCATTTTCGATTTTGATCCGTTTTGTGCTTTATCTTAATTTTATTCTCTTTTCTGGATTGTTATTGTTGCATTTCGTTTTACAAGTAGTCATTTTGGCTTTCATCAGCACTCGTTTTGGAACCAATGTCGTTTATTATCTAATAATAACCTCAAAATATTCCATCAGATACTGCCAAAACCCATACACAAAACCAGCCATTTAATAGAAAACACATTCAATTTGAGAATAGAGAGTTATAAAAATTCTACTATCTAGCTTAAAATTAAGGATAAAATATAGATAGCTTCACAAATTATCACGCCGTCACGGTAAACTATGATGATCCTTCTGAATTGGGAGAACTTCTAGAAAGTTGGTATACACATTCATGAGTTCAGACTTATCTAAAGTTAGAAACAAAGGTATACAAAAAAGAAAGCTCTGAACTTATGAATGTGTATATACCCACTGTCTAAATGTTCTCTCAACTCAGCAGGATCATCATAGCTTATCATGACCATGAGTGGTGATTCACAAGAAATCTTTGTTTTAATGTGTATGTACCTACTAAGAGTCCTTTCAACTCAGCAAGATCATCATAGGTTATCATGACCATCTTAGTGATTTGTAAGAAATCTATATTCACTGCTTAATTTAGAACTGGTTAGTAAAGTTTTGAAAACTCTCGTCTCCAATTGAATGTGTTTTTGGTCGAACGGCTGATTTTTTCCATTAGATTTAATCAATGTCTTTTGGGCTATTTGAAAATAGATAATAAATGATACTGGTTCCAATTTGAGTGCTCATGAAAGTGAAAGTTACTCGTAAAATTATAAACTAGGATTCATATCATAATTTGATGTTGTTTAACGAAGTTTTTCATTGATTGCATCTCTTTGATTACAATACATGCATCTTCTTTGCTTGCAAACTCTTTTTACTCTTTGGAATAAAAATGGTAACGTTGGTCTACTAACAAAGAGTAAGACTTTAAATAATTTACAGAGTAGGGTCACTTGGCAAATCAAGAAGAAAGAAGGTACTGCTTTTACTGATTCCAGTGTGTGAAACAAGGTTGCAAAGAACATTAAACCTGGCCTAACTTGTATGGATATATTTTCCAGAGGAGAAGCACATTCAATCTGAAGCAAATACAACCTTATCTTTCGTCAATCATGCAAGAGATGCAGATATTGAGATTAAAGAAGTTCAAGTCACTTCACAAAGCAGTGAAGTGTGGAAAGAAACTGAGCAGATTATGAGTTTAATGCCAAATTTCTTTGAAATAGACACAACAACCAAACCAAATTCAACAAAAGGTTGGCTGCTAACTAATTTTTTCAATGTTTTCTTTTGGCATAGTTGTAATGCTAAAAGATTTTCCATATTGTTTTGTGAGTGAAGTTCTGCCTTTTGTTGGTGCAAGTGCTTTACATATCTTTACCAAATGTCAAGTTTATTGTCCATTTATACCTTTACATAGTAGTCAATCTTGAATAGTGTCCATTGCAAGGAAGATTGTATATAGATGATCAAGGTTTAGTAGTAATCTATATCATGCATGAATTTTCTCTTCCTTCCCCTCGTTTCTTTACTTCTTGATTCCCAATATTGAGTCCCTTCTTACACAAGAAGAATGTGTGTTTTGGTATGTGGATAGGTCAGAACGAAGTTTTCCACTATATGAAAGTATAATCTTGGGACCAATAAAGTTATGACTTTGATGATATGGCACCTAATTTTCAGAGGGATTTTAAAAAGTATGTATGTTTTTGGAAAGTTTTTTAATTTAAAAAAAAAGAGTAAAAAATATAACTTCTGACATATACATAAAAGCATGGGAGTTTTTTATTTTCACACGTAAACAGAGAAGTATATTAAACGGGAAAATGTACACACATGGGTGAGGACGGGGTGGTCGCCCCTTTACAAAACATTACGAAACGGGCCTGTAGAAGGCCCGGGCAAAATGACTACAGGGAATCAAGGAGGGACCGGGAACCATGGAATCAGTATTTATGGTGCTTGAGGGCTGTGCTACAAGGCACTCAGTTTTGCTTGATAGTAAGATCCACTTGGAAACTTTGGTATATGCAAATGATCAACAAAGTGAATACATACCTTACCTTCAAGTTGTTACAAATAAAGGCCCAATGACACTTCCATGTGTGGCTCTAAGTGCATTTTGACCCTCGCGCACTACAAATTACGTATTCATCACATGGACAAATTATATGCTCCTGGAGAAGCTTTCATGACATATTCATGAAATGGACGAATTACAAATTATATGCTATTGGAGAAGCTTTCATGACATATTCATAACATGGACAAATAATGAATAGGATGTGTAAGTTTTACTCATTTTTATGTCCTTTGGTCTTTCAGCCTTACTTGAATGAATTAACATTAAATCTTATCACCAAGACCAAAGTGATCATGTTTCCATAAAATACTAATCCTTCTTAGTCTCAATCCAAGCAAGAGCTTGGAAACTCTTTTATGTTTCCCTATTTATTTGTCACAGAACTTACACAAAATTTTTCTCTCTTTGCTTTTCTCCCTAAGCCTCTTTAGCAAGGAGAGCATAGTAAGTGGCAAGGGCTGAACTTACGTGGACGGTGTGATCCTATCTATGAGCGAATGATGGATGACAATACTAAATAGCTCCCTCTTCTCAATTAACCAAGTGGAAAAATGCCACTGGATTCCTTGTTTGTTACTTGCCCATAATGTGCTTGTGGGACCTTTTTTAGTTCATTTGTGAAGTTACAATGTTCTGGTTTTCTTACTTGCCCATAATGTGCTTGTGGGACCTTTTTTAGTTCATTTGTGAAGTTACAATGTTCTGGTTTTCTTTTCTTTACAATAAATTCATCGACTTTTAAGCCATCATTGAATCATTCTGAAGGGACAAGTTCAGCTAAGTTTCCTCTTACCTCTCGATGGCCATTCCAATGATCCCAAAATGGTGAAGAGCTTGAAATCAAAATTATAAATTTCTATCATATCAAAATCTGGCTTTTCATGAATTCGAGTCGGAACAAAAGTATGAACATAGCATGAGGACAAAGATTAGGCTTGTGTGTGTGTGTGTGTGTGCGTATATATATATATATATATATATATATATATATATATATATATATATATATATATATATATATATATATATATATATATATATATATACATACACACACACACACACACACACACACACACACACACACACACACACACACACACCCCCACACGTGTGTATATGTGTGTGTGTGTGTGTGTATATATATATATATATATATATATATATATATATATATATATATATATATATATATATATATATATATATATATATATATATATATATATATATATATACACACACACACACACACACACACACACACACACACACACACACACACACACACACGCGCGCGCGCGCTCACGCACACCCTCACACACACGCTCACGGACACCCTCGTGCACACGCACGCACATGCGCATATATATATATATATATATATATATATATATATATATATATATATATATATACATATATATATATATATACATATATATATATATATATATATACATATATATATATATATATATATATACATATATATATATATATACATATATATATATATATATATACATATATATATATATATATATATATATACATACATATATATATATATATACATATACATATATATATATATATATATATATATATATATATATATATATATATATATATATATATATATATAGATAGATAGATAGATAGATGTATATACACATACATACATACATACACACACAAACACACACATATGTATGTATATATATATATATATAAATATATATATATATATATATATATATATATATATATATATATATATATATATATATATATATATATATATATATATATATATATATATATATACAGACACACACACACACACATACATGTATATGTATACACATATGTATGTATATATATCTGCATATACACATATACATATACATATACATATACATATACATATACATATACATATACATATACATATACATATACATATACATATACATATACACATACACATACACATACACATACACATACACATACACATACACATACACATACACATACACATACACATACACATACACATACACATACACATACACATACACATACACATATACATATACATATACATATACATATACATATACATATACACATACACATACACATATACACGTACACATATACACGTACACATACACATATACATACATACATACATACATACATACATACATACATACATACATACATACATACATACATACATACATACATACATACATGAATTCGATCACCATCATGCTCTTGGATGGAATAAAGAGAGAGCTCTCTAACAAAGTGTTCATGAAACTTTGAAACTTCCATTCTTCTTAGGATGTATGAGAAATTACATAAGGAAGTATAGAATCTCTTTGAAACCTTTG
This sequence comes from Ceratopteris richardii, assembly GCA_020310875.1. NCBI lineage: Eukaryota > Viridiplantae > Streptophyta > Polypodiopsida > Polypodiales > Pteridaceae > Ceratopteris > Ceratopteris richardii. The sequence goes on along the minus strand of CM035420.1, from coordinate 176,499,316 downwards.
TGATTACTCAAGGAAATCTACTTTAGAACCTTTTCAAATGATTTTCTCTAAGTATTCCCAATGTTTAGAGTAATCATTGAATATTGTAGGTTTGTAGGTATACATGACTTTTGTCCATTCATATGGCAAGAAAAATGAACTCCTTGAATGTAACTTCCTAACTAGTCCCTTTCTTATACTTGCATTTAGGAAATAGAAAAAGCAAGTCATTCTTATTACTTAATGTGAACTATATTTTAAGTACTTGATACCTAAGTATTAACCTAGGAAGGAATAGATTAAATACATATCTTGCAAAGTCGGTTAGGGATAAAGGCCACAAGGACTCTCCTTTTGTATATTTTGACCCTTCCATGTGAAAGCTCTCTTTGAGAGCTTTTCAAACATATTTTTGTTATATTTTTTGGACCCCAAATTGGGAGTTATAGGCATTTACATTATTTTTATGACTTTTGTTCATTGGTCATGTGTGAACATGTCCAAATGACCTAAAAGTCACTTATCAATAGGACTTGGTCCCAAATCTCTCCAATAACTTGACTGAGACTTCTTCAACCCGAGCTTCTCCATCTTCTTCTCCAAATTTCTATGCAGGTTTCTCTCTCTACTTTCTCTCTCCTCATGAAGAAGCCCACTCCCCTGGTGTTTGGAGCAACTGAGCACACCACCATGTAGCTCTCCAGAGTCCACAGTCTCTTTCAAAGTCTCTGTTAGCATGTTGCAGTTATCTAGTTTCATTTCTTCCCTAATGTCATGCTTTAATCTTAAAGTAATCTAGGTACTAAAAAGATACATTCACGTACTTATTTTCATATCCTTAGCAAACAACAACTACTTTTATGCATGCAAATCCATGTGTTTGCATGCAAAAGCATGTTCTTACATGTACCACATAATTCAAGCATTGCTTTACCCTAAGCATGCTTAACATTCATGCATGCATTGAGCATGGTACTTTTGTTCCCCTTTTTCGTGAATCACCATGTTAATTCACATGCTTTGTGCATCTTAAAACACTTTCCTAATAGAAGAGAAACTTGATATGTGCATAAAAGAACTCTTTATACTTCAAACTTGTGCATGTAAACCATTCTTTTAAAAAGAGACATGCATATACATCCATTCTTTTCAGTACATGGATGAGTGTTGCATACGCAATGCATTGCGAGCGTTTGCAACTTTCGCAATGCAACTCCGCGTTGCGTACACATTTGCAATGTGTTGCTAATCCTGCAAATAAATTCCTTCTCAAAAGTCCAAATTTGGTCCAGAAGGTTCTTTTAAGTCTTAACCCCTGGAACTTATGAACAAAAAAATTGGTGATCAAGCAAGAAAGACCAATGCCTCAACGAGGAAAAAAAAGGAGGAAGATAAAGAGAGTATACAATGTCCCACTTACCATATGATTATTCCAACATCATGTACCATATCACATCATGCATATGCATATATAAAATGTTTGTCTTATGTAATATGTATGTATGTATGTACTTGTATATTCCTATTTTTGTTTGTTTACCCAAAGATATGTTTATTTACTTAGCTATGTATGTATGCATGTATGTATCTATATATGCATGTGTATGATGTTATTCCTAAAATCTATTACTCTATGTTTATTGAAAGGCATGTCTGTTTACTTACATATGTATCTAATATATACGTTTCTATTTTTGTAGTATGTACCTACTATGTACATGATATGTATGCATGTATGTATGCATCTATGTGCTGTGTATATATGTAATTATTAATATGTATATACTATGTGTATATGTACGTAAAAATGTATGTATTATGTTACACATATGTATGTAGTATATATTTACTGCTACGTATGTAATATAATATAATCCATGTATGTATGTATGTATGTATGTATGTACATGACAAGACACATCGACGACCTATATATTTGATATGAACACTCTAAAAATGTTAACATGTCTTGTTTTCATGTCTTTTTATGATGCTTAAGCATCAATAGGAGGATTTTTATACCTAGGGTATCTAGAATTAAAAAAAAAAAAATCTAAAATAAAGATTGATTTGTACGCAACTTTATCGCAACTTGGGGTTTGCAACTTGAACCCGTTGCTAATGGGTTAGCAACCCGTTGCCTACGACGTTGCCATCCCGTTGCTAACCACTATGGCATGGATGCATACAAGTGTTTGATGTCAAAAGTTGAAGTATTTCAATATGATTCAATATGATGAAGACAATATGAAAAGTTGAAATACTTCTTACAATATCAAAGTTGAAGTATTTCAATATGATTCAATGATGAATATAGACACAAAAACTATGGCAAGAAGGTATTAAAATCAAACATAAATTGAAATACTTACCTATGGTATGAGCTACATCCTTCCTTTGTCTTTGGGAAGAGCCATCTTCCTTCTACTTAGCTTCAGTCTCCTTGTTTCACGTCCTTTTGATATCTTGAAGTCTCTTTAAACCTTCAATTGATGTAGATAAAAAGCTTGGCTTCACCCTTTAAAGTAAAGAAATCCTCATTCTTGCATGATTGAAAGCAATAATAACCTTGATAGATGCTTGGTTGCTTTGATCCCTCCCAAGAAACAAGAAAAGAGATGCTTTTGAATCTTTAAGAAGTTTGACAATAGGAGAACTTCAAGCTTTGAAAAGCTTGAGAAGATAGAAGTGATGGCTGGCTAAGCTTCACCACTTGAAGTAAATGGATCTTCCCTTCTTCGTGTTAAAAGAGAAGGGATTGATCTTTAAGAAGTAAATGGATTGATGCTGATTGGCTTGAGATCCTTCAAAGAGAATGAGAAGAGATGGACAACCAATTGAAGAAGAGATGGACTCTCAATATCTTAAGCTTGATATAGATGAAGAACAACTTCAAATCCAAATGGGATTGGCTTGATGTGCAAAGGAAAGCGTCTAAAATAGCTCTCCAGACTAGTATATGCAGAAAATTAGAGGCTTGCCATGGGCTGGAACAGAGAGGAGGAATGACAAGTTTTCATGCGAGCAACAAATGAGGGAGAAGAGATGTGGATATATCCCACATAGGGTGGAAAGTTGGTTGGAGTAGCCCATATAAAGCACACCCAAGCTTAGGGGCTTTCAACACAAAGAGAGGAGGGTAAGAACTCTTTGAGCGTTGTTGTGTGGGGCTTCTGCTGTCTGCCTCAATGTTTATTGGTGCACATCCGTTCTGGGGTATGAACAAGGCCCTTTGAGGGGTGCCTTTCCTTTGTGGGGACCTCTTGGAGGGAGTTCCCACCCTCTAGAGGGTATTTTACAAGCATTCCTTTTGCGGAGCATAGCAAAAAGCTCATGGAACCATCAAAATGCCACCGAATGCCACGAAGAATGCATGAGTCTATTTGGCTCTTGATACCATTGTAGATAACTATCATTATGACCACCACCATGGAGTGAGATGCCTCTCCTCCCAATCAAGTACTTCTACATACAACTCTCTCCAAGAGAGGCAAGCTCATGCTATTCATCCATGTGTTAGCCATGTAAGTACATGTGCTCCAAGTGTCCTGGTTAATTTGAGTTAGAGCTTCTAGAACCTTGGGCTTGGGCTAGAGTAAAACTCTCTTACTCTTGGCCATGTATGTACATGTGTTCCAAGTATGCCGGTTAACTGGAGTTAGAGCTTTTAGAACCTTGGGCTTGGGCTAGAGTAAAACTCTCTTACTCCCATGTTTCTTGCAAGGCTTGAACTCACAACCTGTCGCTAGGGACTCAACCCTTGAAACCACTTGGTGACACCATAACTCTTGGTGTTTAGAGCACATAAACTCATTCTTAAATCCAACTTATTGGATTTAAGTTGTACTCCTCTACTCTTCCCCTTTCCATATTTGTATGCTATATGAACTCTTTAAGCGAGCTCTAAATATTTTATTATGTTATTCCTTCATGTGAAAATGGGCGCAAAAATGATGGTTGAACTACTTTAATGTTTAATGGTTTTCTCTCTTTTGATCATACTATTTTTATTTTCTTCACGTAAAAATGGGGGCCAAATGATGGCTGACTACTTGCAATCGAAACATAAATAAAGGTGTTCTCTCCTTGGCTGATTGATACAATACTGGATATATCAAGGATTTGGAGAAATGACCCTAAATTAGTCTCTTCTCTCAAGTTAGGGAAATACCCCCCTTCTCTCTCTGTGTACAAATTTCTTTCCATCTTGCACATTCATCCTTGCTCAAGCTTCACCTCTTTTAGCATATCTTCTAGCATCATTTTCTCTTTGGTATCACCTATTGGTAATAAACACTGTTCCAAGCCTCTTCAAAAGAACTACAAATATGATGATTGTAGTAACATAAAATTGTACACTACATAAAAAGTTAAGCATAAATTTTTAAGGAGTGTGCATCCTTTGGCTTTTGCATGAGCCACTAAATCCAAGAGCTCCTATCCATTGTACATTCTGAAGAAGATTGGTATGCCCCAAGGAATAGATAATATATATTGTGAAGTTACTTCATGCCGTATGAAATATCTATTGGTAAGAATGAACAGACATAGTATTTTGTGATCAATCAATAAAGAACAAGTCATATGTCTGTTTAGGTGGCAAAAGAGCTTGATTGATGACAAATGTGTAAATGGTAGTGTAGAGGTCATTCATGTGGAGAGAATACTTTCTTGAAGACTCAAGAAGTCTTGCTTTTTGGTGGCTTGAATACTCAATGGGTGACCCAAATGCCGGTAAGCTGTAAATATGCCCTTTATGAAATAGGATTCTTTCCAAGGGGGCTATCAAAAATAGGGTAGCAAATGTCAATAAGCGTAGATCTATGTAAATTTAGTTTGAAGCTAGACGTAGAAGAAAATACTTGTAGCACATTCATGGCTAATTTCATGATTGCAGTTTGATCTCGCAAAACCAATGATATGCCAACAATAATACTTACACAACATTTTGCACTCTTAAGATTGCAAAAAACAACCTAGTTATCCATCATGCAAATTATAATGGACTTAGAGATCAGCCTTGATAAGTACCATGTGTGGATTCGTATAGGACTGTGGGCACCATATATTCATATAGAAGATGTCGCCTCCATGCATAGAGAACGATATTATAACTCAATTGTAGAGGAAATCCAGTAAGAAGCATGACTTCTTTAACAAAAGACGAGCCGATTATGTCAAAAGCTTTGGCAAAGTCAAACTAAAAAGAACAACATCTTGATGATTATACAAAGCAAATTCAGGTGCAAGCATGAGTCCCAGTAGATTATGAAAGATGGATGAAAAGTGTTGCCTGGGCATGGCATGATTCTTGCTTATTATTTTATAAAAACACCCGTGAAAATGATGGGATGCCAAGCATCGAGAATACTATAGGAATTAATTTTCGAGATTAAGACTATGAGACCCTCATTGATAGAACAAGGTATCAAACCTTTAAACCGCATACACAGGCAAACTATGTTGATTAATAGATGAAGGTATTACCAATAATGAAGTATGAATTATCTGGAGAGAACATCAAAACTTGAAAGTCTTGCAATTCAGAATGCTCTCCAAAGCATGATAGTTTTCATCACCGGTGAAAGAACTTGCCATGCATGTGGAGAGCACTATTTTAAGCATTTCTGGAGTGGAATTCAAAGACCTTGTTGTGATAAATTGATCAAAGCAAGCAACTATGGAGTAATCTTATGAAGTCTTTTTATGAGGCATTTAAGATTGGTCCAGGAGTGGCAAGAAGATTACTTTATCAATATGTTTGTAATCTTTGTCCTTTCAATATGATTAAAAGCTTTTCTCAAAGGAAGAAAAAATCTAAAATTTTGTTTTTATTAAGCATATTTCCGACAAAACACACAGCTCTTGTTGTTGTGTTTATTTTCAGCAATATAAAGCACTTCGGCCTTATTGCAGGAAAGGGAGCATCAATTTCCATGATTTTCAAACAGATCACTTCCTGATCTATTACTCCATTTGCACAACAGACAAGGAGGCATGCACCCATCCCATTCAGGAACTATTATCAAGTGTGTATAGCTACCTGGGGTTTTTGCTGACGTCTTTTACAAGAAAACAAAGTGAATGAAATCGATAGGGATGGAATCCCTGCAGATGGCTGTCGATGTTGGTGTTCTAATCATCGAAAGAGGTGGCTCCAATCATATAATGCACTTCTGTTACAATGTTTGTTGACGATATATGTGCATCCTCTGATTTTTGAAATTTTGTGGATCAATGACGCCTGCAATACCTGGAAATCTACGTATTTTTTGGGTCAGCTTTTACACTTCCATTCCATGCAATGTAACCCTTAGGAATGGTATCCCCTGTATGAAAAGCTTTGCTCAAGAGTTGTACATGGTAAAGTGGTAAATAAGTGCACATACATACTATTTGTAACATTTGAAGTCATGGAATGTTTGTTGCTAGTTTGGGAGAAAGCTTTATAATCGAAGGATTACACACCATTTATTTCATTGCAATTGTGCCAATTTTCAGCATACTTGCATGTTATGGAATTCCTGCACATGATGGGAAGTGTTTGAGATAACTTTGGCATTTCTTAAGTGTATTTTGTTGCCTCAGGAATCTGTGGTTCAAGCTTTTGATCTTGCAGTTTAGTCCATGGCATCAAATGTGGAATGTGTATTTTAGTCTTACTTGTTAGTTGTAATTTGTGAAGCATTATAGATTTTCAATTATGTTGTTTCATGTTTTCCAGTTCCTCTTATGGGGCTGACAAGTTCATTTGCACCACTTATTTAGTGTTCTGGAATCCCATGGGATCATTTATTTATGGCTTTATGCCTCTTATTTCTCTCATTTACAAGCAATCATTCTTTACTTTTGTTGTCACTCATCATGGTATTGAGCTCAGGAAATAGGAAATTATTATTTTTATATCTATTCATTCGTTTCCCTTGAACATGAGAACAAGAAAATGTTGATTTGTTCATTTTACCGTTTTTGATGCAGGAGATATTTCTCGATACTCGAGGAGACATGTAGCCCTAAAGATAATGTATTTGGGTACAAAGTAAGCATAATTGAATTTATTTGACAAGTAATACTTTGTTGGATTTCTTTTGTTTCCATTATGCTGTTGGGAAAAGGGGAAGATTAAAGCCTTTAAAAATATAGTAAAATTTTAGAAGACGTGGACTAATGATAATCGCTCTGGAGTCTACTCCCCTTCAAAGAAAAGAATGAAACCAAAAGAAAAGAAGGAATAAGAAAGGGGAGAGCCAGTCTCTTTTTTTATGTAAAAGCTAATTGATTCGGATGCTATTTTACGAAAATTGCAGATATGGGAGTTAATTGAACAACAACATATTTGTAGTGCTCTTATTGTTCTTTCCTTAGCATATTATGGAAAATTGCAGATATGAGAGTTAATTGAACAATAACATTTTTTTGTAGTGCTCTTATTGTTCTTTTGTGTATGTTTTGTTATATTATTTGAATATTACTCCCATTGTACTCTTGCTGATTTAGGCAACACTATAATACATGGCACTACAAATAAATCCTAGACCTGGCACCACACTATTGGATAGAGGTTTGCTAGATTGCTGGTGGAGCCAAGCTGGCCATGTAGGCTGCCCACACCATTGGACTACAATAGAAAAGGAAGAAGTACTTGAAGCAAGATTAGACAACTGAAGAAGAGGCTTCCCTACCTAAGGCATGGAGGCTACATTTGCGGGCATTAGAAGAGACATCCGTTCTAGTAGAGCTATGATTTGAGCCTTAGAGTAGAGCTAGGTTTACAAGGATTTTGTGAGCGAGATCGGAGTTCTGGACCAACATGGGCTAAGCTTAGAGGGTGTCTAGAATCGGTTAGTGCAAGTTTGAGTGGGTGTTCAGGGGTTCACTTTGCTCTTCATGAGCCTTGCCAAGCCTGTATCTGTGGAGAGTACACATGGCGAAAAAAAATGGAAAGGAGTGTACTCACAAAGTGAAAGAGTGTAAACTGAAAGTGAGTTGACCAAGAAATGGGTAACCTGACATGGGTTATAAATGAGCTTACCAAGAACATGAAGTAGGCTTTCCAAGCTTCTAATCAAGTACAAAATAGGGGAGGGGCCCCCTTAATATAGAGTTGGAGGAGGCTCTCCAAAGTACATCACATGTTGGATAATTTTGTTTGGAGGAGAATGAATACAATGTAGAAGCAAATGGCAAGGTACCCAAATACAATGAGATATAACTAAAATAATGTGAAATAGAGTCTCTTAGATACAAAATGGAGATACACTCATAGAAATACAACTGGAAATGAAGTGAATGAAATCATGCCATCAACATCCTCTCTGCATCTCCATTTTGGAGCACCTGAGTGCTACATAGGTCCACCAAGTGTTTGAGCGAAACTCGAGGTAGAGTCTTCGTGAACATATCCGTCAGGTTCTCCTTAGAGGTATACCCAAAATTTGAAAGGTAATGCTTTGTTGTGAAGCATGGTGTGTGCCATCTCCATGACTCTGCGGGTCTTCCTTTCAGAGACTCCATTTTGAGATGGGGTATGAGGTTGTGTTACTTATCTTTTGATGCTTTTCTGCTTTAGGAAGTTATCAAAGTCGTGATTGGTAAATTCATGATCTCCATATGATCTAATAGTCTTTACACGAGTGGATAACTCATTCTTAGCTTGATATATCCAGTCTAAACTCGGAGAAAGATACCTTTGATTTGAGAAAATATATCCATATGTATCTAGTGTGATCATATACTAAGATAAAGAAGTAGAGTGATCCACTTAATGATGGTGTATTTGTAGGTCCACAAAGGTCCATGTGGACGTGGGTTAGAGGATTCTTTGATCTAGTGGGAGCCTCTTTTGGTACAAGAGTCTTGTCTTGTTTTCCTTGATTACAAGCTTGGTATATATCTTGCACTTAGTCCAAATTTGGCAATCCCTTAACCAACTTAGATGGTGAGATCTTGGCATGCAAAAGTGTGGAAATTGATTCCTTAGTGAGGAAGCATGAAGGCTTGTATAAGCTTTTGTCCTCGATGCCTTGGGCTATTATGTCCCGAGTATTATGTCCTGAGTATTAGGATCAATCATCTTCACTTATGTGTTGTCAAAGAGAACTTGCTTGTGATGATCGGTAATAGCTTTGACTGAGAGGAGATCTATGCAAAGGTTAGGTACAAAAATCACATTTGATAAGGCTTTGCATTCTCCTTTGTGATTCGTAATTTTTACTTTGCCTTTTCCTTCAATTGGAAGACTCTTGTTGTAACTCCTGTAAAGACTCATGATCTTTGCACATGTGAGAGGTAGCTCCACTATCAAATATCCATTCTTGTGATGAGCTAGAAGTGATCAAAGCATTGGCTTCTATTGAGATGAAGAGATCTTCACTCAAACAATGAGACCTATGCATAGAAGGTTTACATTGATTTTTGGATGTAGATTCTTTAGAATTATTATTATTCTTAAAATAAAACTTTTCAATATGCCTTGATTTCCTGCAATAAATACGTGTAGACTTTTTAGTCGAGATCTTGAGTGGACCAAGAAATTGGTAAACTCACATTGATTAGAAATGAGCTTGTCAAGAGCATGAAGTAGGCTCTCCAAGCTTCTAACCAAGTACAAAATGGGAGAGAGGCCCTCTTTATATAGAGTTGGAGGAGGCTCTCCAAAGTACACCACATATGGGATAATTCTCCTTGGAGGAGAATGAATACAATATAGAAGCAAATGGAAAGGCAACCAAATACAATAACATACAACTAAGATAATGTAAAATGGAGTGTAATGGAGATGCACTCATTGGAAATGAAATGGATGAACTCATGTCGTCTATCGTCTTCCTATTGATATTGGGCTCAAGTACCTAATGTAATGGTCTTGCAACTATTTGTACGTTGAATCCTTTTCCTAGAGTTAATCGCCTACTCTACATTTGACTCTTACTATGTAATTAAAGTGTGCATTTCTCTCCTAATATGTAATCAAATGGGTCCTTGTTCTTGGAATAATGTTGTTACTTGTACTAATTTTGCAATTGGGTTGTGGGAACTATGTTCAAGATAGTCTAATTAACATCCCCTCTTAGTAGCATGAGCACTTGAACAACGACTCTCAAATTCGCTCATCTATAGAATTTTTGCATGTTTGAAGGCATTGGACTCAGCCTTGTAACTTGTGTGCTTAACTAAGTCTGAGTGTAGTCTTATCTTATTAGGACTCTCGGTGGAGCCTCAAGTCTAATATTGAGTCTCATCCAAACTCTAGAGCTCAAAGCCTCGAAGTGAGTTTTGTCTCAAGCCTTGCTCAAAGTGCCCTGCCTAAAGACTTGAAAGTTGAAGTTGCCTTGTTCAAAGTCAGGGAGTGTTCTCAGGAGTCTGCGAGGCTTCACCAATGGTCCTTGGCCATAGCCACACCCATGATCCTTATTTAAGGCCTTGCCCATGATTTTCATCCAAGGCCTCATCCAAATACATCGTTATCCAAGGTCTCATCCAAAGACCTTCCCCGTGGTCCTTAACAAAGGCTTTTTCCAAGGTCCTCCCTCACCCATGGTCCTTGCCTAGGGCCTCAATTAAAGACCTCACTCATGGTCCTTGTCCAAAGCCTTATTCTTCAGGTTTATTTCTTGTTTTGTGCTTATCATGAATCTATTTTTGCTTTTGCTCAGATGTTTTAACATCTCATATATAATAACTGATATATAGTAGTAATGTGCTCGTAAGTGGTGACTTCCTACTTGCAAGTTTAACTGCATTTCCTGATGGTTACTCATGATCGAGTTAGTTTCAATCTTCAATTGTGTTATAACAATTTGTGTCGTTTGAGTCAGGAAAGGTTATGGAGTCTGCAGTCGATGGTTATGGTGACTATGTAACAATATGTGTTTGATAATTATGTTTTATTTGTGCTATCATGCACCTAAGATTTTGCTGTAGAGATCTAGATTTTCTTAGGAAAAATGTTTCGGTTTCTTAATTATTTCGGCCTTGGTTCTATGGCCTTTCCTTTGATCTGGTTTTGAGCATTATTGACGTATTACTGGATGAATATGATTCACGAGGGGTCAATTTGTGTTTATAATTGTTCTTTCACCTATCCTGATATGCTTTCTCAACTTGCTTGATTAATTAAATGTTTTTAATTTTCGCACTTGGAGTTCCTTCTATCTGTTGGGTGTATCTTAAGTTATTGACCATATAATCATTGATATTCTTATCCAGGCCCTGTTCTGAAAATATCTTATTATGTTGTGTTTTCAAATGCAGGTTTCATGGATTTGCATCGGATGCAAGCTCACAACGGACTGTCGAGGTTTGCTATCTGATTTCTCATTTTGCATCACATACTGAATGGTATATTTTAGTTCTGTCCGATTATATCAATTGGTTGTGAAGGAGCATCATACATTGTTCTATTGGTAGTCGGATGGTTTGAGATTATCTTCAGAGAAGTTGTATAATTATCTGATGGCTGTCCTGTTCAGTCAGAACTCTTTCGGGCTTTAGAAAAGACAAGGCTTCTGACAGAAGAGAGGTCAGATGCAAAATATACTCGTTGTGGACGCACAGATAAGGGTGTTTCTGCAAATGGGCAGGTTTTTTATATTGATCCCTATGTTTTCGAAACTTCTAATCAAATTGCAGTAAATATTTTTTCTGTTTTCATTTGGAAATGGAGAATTGTATGCTTCAGTTATACAATAATACTTCATGCAGGTGATTGCATTATTTCTACGTTCTAATGATAAGCATTATGAAAATGCTAACATGTCCAAGGAAGGAGACAGAATCGCAGCTGCAATATCGAGCCGTGCTGAAGAATTGCATTTTTCTCGGATAAAAAGTGAGGAATTGACTTGAAACATTGAAAGTAACAGCATGATTTTATATGTAGCAATCTCTCTCTTTTTCTCTCTCTCACCCTCTCTCTCTCTCTCTCTGGTCTTGTTTAGTTCTCAACAACTATATTATTTATTTTCTGAGTAGCTAGGAAAACTGCATTATTATTTACACATCCAACCATCTATGGTACTGCCACTTCCTCTGTCAGGTAAGGTAGAAGACCCTATACTATTGGCACTTTGTACCTCATAAGAGGGTCGATCTGTTTCAGGCAGTGCCGCAAGCTAGCAACTTGTGGTTTCAACATTTCCTTTCTTGTGTCTGTGAATTCAATTTACTGTGTTTCTTAAATGAAAAAATAATGGAACTAAACCTTCCACGTCAGAAACATTAGTCCAACTACTAGTGTTTCTGCATATAGATGATGGGGAGATTGACTATGTTGGTGTTTTGAATCGTGCCTTACCATTGGACATCCGTGTCCTTGGATGGTGTTATGTCCCACCAAATTTCAGCGCCAGGTAAGATTTCAGTTTTATATCAATCACTGACCATATTATAAAAATGAAGGTTGCTGAAATATTGTTTCAAATTTTTTCTGTGGGGTTCCTTTTTCTCTAATTTTTGTCAGGTTTAACTGCCTTTCAAGAGAATACAACTACTTTTTTGTCAACAATGGTCTGGACATTGAGGTGAGTATTAGTTTCCAAGACATTATGGCTTAAAGATTGCATGTAGAAAACATGTCATAAGATGCATGGTCTTTACAGGAGAGGTTTGATGCAATTTTCTTATCTTCATATGAAGAGGCTGGGAAGAGAGGGAGGAGAGGGGTGGGAGTGAGGAGAGAGGGAGTGTTATTCAGGATGGATGAAGGGGCAGAAAAGTCAGAGGATGTTTTCAGACTTAGCAAGAGGAAGAAGAGCAAAGTTAAGGTAAAAGAGAGGAACATGACTAGTGTATTACCTTTTGCTTCATAGGGAAGTTTTTAATCGTCTCTTAATGAGTTAATGTGAAAGGAATCTTGGGGCTTTAGCACTAAAGATTCCTTTCATTATTATCGTTATCATCTTTGTTAGTACTATTACTACAACTACCACTACTGCTGCTGCTCCAGCTGTTGTTGTTGAAGAAAGGATCATCTCGATTCTTTATTTCTGGTTTACTAGTTCATCTCTCGTTCATATATGAGTGCATCTGCCATCTCCATTTTGTTCACCCTAATTGTACTTGGAACACTGCCATCTTGTGCTCAGTCTTCTTTCAATAGATTCATCCCACATTGGATGTATTTAGGGAAGTCTTTCTCTTAATCTATAAAAGGAAGGCCTATCTTCATTTTGTACCTGGTTAGAAGCTTGAGAGCTCACTCTAATCCAAAATGTGGATTTTTCCATTCCATGATCTACTCACTCAGTTGAGTCTCACACTCTTTTCGTTATGAGTACATTTTCTAGTTTTTGCTTTCACATGTACTCTCTACATGGTATCAAAGCTCTAGGTGTTGGTGGCTCATTTTGGAGTGGTGATGGTAGTGCTTATGATGGTATTCTTTTGGTGGTGGTGCTACAAGGAGTTTTTTGTCTTCATCGTGTGTGCTTGCGAAACTGTTTTGAACGTCATTTGCCCATTTTTCCATGCTTCCACCCTCTTTCTACCTCTCTTTCCCACCCTCACATCCTTTGCCTTTGATGATCTTTATTTGCTGGTCTTTTGGTGGCTCCCATTTCCATATTTTTGGAGTATGTATAAATACTCTTGTGGCAATTTGTTAGTGGATCTTTGGTGGCAGCTTGTGATGGGTTGAAGCTTCATTACTTGCTCCATCAAGCATAGGATCATATCAAATCTTCTCAAGAACCTTTCTCTACATTTGCACAAGGTGTCCCTAGTGGCACAATGCTCTTTCCATTTCTAACATTTATATAAATACCTCGTGCTTAGCAACATCCAACCTCCATGTTATAAGTGCTTGGCTTTGTGCCAGACCAAAGCCTCTTTCTTTGTGCATGACATGATCAAACCTTGCATACACTTTTCAATTTTGTTTTGTTGATGTGCTGCTAATATCTAAGTTATTTGTTTTCATGCTTATGCCATATGTTTGCTACAAACTTGCAGCAGGATCAAAACCTGAATCCAAAGTCTGGGCTCAAGCGTTTTTTTGTTGCACATTTGTTGGTTAGACACTCTGTACAAGGACAAATAATGCAGCTCGTCCCCTAACCATCGTGAGGTCTTGGTGCCTTGGCTATGCTAGGAGCCTCCTCGTCTGGGTTTCATGGGTTTGAATCCCACTAACGCTACCATAATTATCCCAGACTTTATGTTTCTTTTTCCTAATCAATGTTGTAGATAGGTGCAGTCTTCATGCACGGATCTTCCTCCTAATAGTGGCACAACTACTTGAGACATAGAGATAACCAGCAGAACAACATCCTTTTTTTCCAACATTGAGCCCTGCAGAGGGAGAAAGAGAGCTATTGCAACGTCAAACAAGACAAAGAGAGGAAGAAGAAAATGAGAAAGCTGAAAGTGCATGTGTACCTTCAAAGCACCTCATTGTACCTCTGTGCGCCTGCTACCATGATGTGACCGTCAATTTTTTTTGAGTTACTGATTGCCTAGCCATATATTTATAATTTATATTTCACGTGCCTAATATCATTTGGGTTTTGCATTTTAAATTTCATTTGACACTTGAATGTAAATACAGATTTTGGCTCTCCAATTTCATAAAGGAATTGAGTGGCAAAATAATAGTGCGGGATATCATACTTGAACTCATGATATCTTGAACAAAGGATCATCCAACTAACCAATTAGGCACTTCCATTTCATACTTTGAAGTGCATTATTTTTTGTTGAGCTTGCATCCATACTTCCATTTCTCCCCTTCAAGCTGAAGTTGTGGCATCTTTAGTTAAGTCCTTCATGTTTTCGGCTGTCTTGAACTTACATTAGTTCCAAAAACTTTGTAAACATATCTACAATCTGTTCCTTAGAGTTCACAAACTTCACATCTGTATCTTTACTTGCAACCTTTCTCTAAGAAAATGATAATGTACTTCTATATGTTTGTTTCTAGCATGATACATTGGATTGTTTGCTAACTATATGCTAGATATAACATCCCCAAAGAGCTGAAATGTGTTTATGTGTATATCCAAGTCTTTTAGCAACTTCTTTAACCACGTAATTTCATATGTAGCCATGGCTAAATCTCTGTATTTTGCATCTGTAGAGGATGGTTGCTTTTTTGAATTCCTTGAAATAGCTTTTGTACATAACATGAACATTGAATAGATATTCTGACGTACTCCTATCATCTTTTGATCTTGCCTGATGTGCATCATTGAATCGTCTAGTTCTAGATCATCATCATAAGCATAAACAAGTCCTTGATTGATTGAGTATTTCGCATATGTGAATATCCTTCTTGCTGCATGTAAGTGATCAACTGTGGGAGCCTCCATGAATTTGGAAAGAATACCCAACTGAGAATGATAAGTTTGTCCTGGTTATGGTTGCATAACTGAGTGATCCAATGGTGCTTTTGTATAGTTGTACGTCTTCTTATCTTTCACCTTGACATGCACTCAATTTGACATTCAAATCCATAGGTTGTGTAATCAGTTTGTATCCACTCATTCAGATATCTAGTAAGTATCCTCTGAATTAAGTATACACCATTTGTAGAAGAGAGACCCAGGACCTCTTCGTAGGAAGAGTAGGTACACCTCTAGGACACTTCTACTTAAAAGGGGATTCTTCTTAGGGAAGTATACCTTGTAACATGCATGTGTAGAGAGACACTTCACAAATGCCCAACTCCTCAAGAGGGTATAGGCAGAACAAAGAGTACAAGAAGAGTTCGCAAGAATAACACAACTCAAAATTGCATCGGTTGTATCCATAGTACAACAAGAGGTTTAAAAATGAGATTTTAAGCGAGTTTTAAATCGTGTAAATCGTAGAGGTTTATAAAATCCAAAATAAAAATCGGGGTTTTTATTCATTGTGAGAGATTTTTATTTTTTGAAACATAAAGCTATCTACCAATGCATATTTAGCACCTTTTTGATATACCTGACATGAATAACATATAAAATCACCATATAGTCTATAATTATTAATCACTAGTGACCATTCACCACACTACTTTCAAATCTCAACTTGTAAATGCATTTTAAATAAAAGAGTCAGTAGTAATTTGTAAATACAAAAATGTAAACAATGAACATACATGACACATGGAAGTGAACACTAGAACTATGGACATAGTCAACTACCAATCAGCCAATGACTCAAGTCAATGAGTCATGCTATACATACTACAACTGCAAACAATGTCAATGATTAGTGATCATACTGTATACAAAACAAACATGTAAATACTAAATAGTAAACAAGCATCAAAATATAATGTCCATCCGGCATCATCCATGGTAGGCTCACCTTATGTTCTAGCTTCTTCCTAATCCATGGTTGACTAACACATGAGCTGCTGTTGGAAACGATTTCGAAAATGGCTTCGAGTTGGTCTTTTGGTGACCATTATTTTTTTCGAAAAAATTTTGCATAAAAATCGTATAAAATCGTTGGAAAAATTTAAAAAACGATTTTTATATAAAAATCGGCAATTCAAATCAACTATGGTTGTATCACACAGAAAAAAGAGAAAATATATCTCAACAGGTGACAAGACACACAACCTGAATAGCCACACACTAATTCACTTGCTGCCTCTTGCCCCACCTGTTAGGTTACCTGTTGAGTCACTCTTACTAGGGGGGGGCTCATTTCCATCAAGAGCAAAAGTAGTTAGCAACTAGTGATGTTAGACTCCAAGGGTCTAATGACTGTCAATACACTCATCTACGAGGTATAACTTTAGGTAACAAAATATACAAAGAACACATGATAAAAGATTGAGAGAACAGTTCAATGCACTATCCAAAACTAGGCCAAAATGCCCCGAGAAAACAGCTCTAGACATTCAAATGCAATCTAGACACTTGTCTTCACAGTACATTGCATGACTAAGCGAAAGACTAACCCAAAACTCCAAAAATATACAGTAAGGCTACCCGCACACACGAGCTACATAGCCCAAGCATAGAGTCACAACGAAGAGAATAAGTACTACAACATAATACTAGAGTCTTCGTCACACACATAAAGAGAGCAAGAAAGCATAAGACATACTAAAGTATATCTTCAAATGGGTGCCCAACAATTGGTTATATAGATATTAAGAGGCCATATGAGTGGCTCTGTACGATCTAGTATGATCCTTGGAGGAAGGCCAAAAATCGCCTTTGACATGCACCCTAGAATGGCATGATAGGCAGCTTGCACGAAGCTGCTACTTGTAGAGGGAAGTTACTCAGGTGGGCCACCCTAGAGTAACCACTTTTGGATTTTTTCACCGCTGACTGCAAAACGAACCCCTAACATATGCAAGATTTTGAGGCATCTTCAATTATAGTTCCTTGTCCTCATTCTCTTCTTTTAGATAACCTTGGATAATCCGTATTTGTTGGAATCATGATGAGGATCACCTAGTTTTGAGGTGCCTAATTTTATTGGGCTAGTTTGTGGCCCAATAAAATTGGGAAAGTTTGTGGCCCAATAAAATTGGGCTAGTTTGTGGCCTAATAAAACATGGGCTAGTTTGTGGCCTAATAAAATTGGGCAAGTGATTTTGGGAAACTTGGGCACTTGTGGTAGAGGAAAATTGGGCGATTGTTTTTTGCCAACCTGGGTGGTGGTGGAGGAAAATTGGGCGATTGTTTTATAGGTCGAATGTTATGAAGGGAGTCCTTATAGAAGAGATGGTGTGAACCATCTCTTTGGCTCCATTAGAAGGGCACACACATGAGTGCCATGTGGCACTCATGTGAGATGCCACAGTACTCACTCCAATTAAGGAGTAATAACTCAAGAAGGGGGTACGCGGCTGGGCGGCCAAAAATCGCCTTTGACATGCACCCTAGAATGGCATGATAGGCAGCTTGCACGAAGCTGCTACTTGCAGAGGGAAGTTACTCAGGTGGGCCACCCTAGAGTAACCACTTTTGGATTTTTTCACCGCTGACTACAAAACGAACCCCTAACATATGCAAGATTTTGAGGCATCTTCAATTATAGTTCCTTGTCCTCATTCTCTTCTTTTAGATAACCTTGGATAATCCGTATTTGTTGGAATCATGATGAGGATCACCTAGTTTTGAGGTGCCTAATTTTATTGGGCTAGTTTGTGGCCCAATAAAATTGGGAAAGTTTGTGGCCCAATAAAATTGGGCTAGTTTGTGGCCTAATAAAACATGGGCTAGTTTGTGGCCTAATAAAATTGGGCAAGTGATTTTGGGAAACTTGGGCACTTGTGGTAGAGGAAAATTGGGCGATTGTTTTTTGCCAACCTGGGTGGTGGTGGAGGAAAATTGGGCGATTGTTTTATAGGTCGAATGTTATGAAGGGAGTCCTTATAGAAGAGATGGTGTGAACCATCTCTTGGGCTCCATTAGAAGGGCACACACATGAGTGCCATGTGGCACTCATGTGAGATGCCACAGTACTCACTCCAATTAAGGAGTAATAACTCAAGAAGGGGGTACGCGGCTGGGCGGATAATCATCGAAGAACTCCGTGCGACATCGAAGGTCGAGCTATCAGACGATCTCGTTTTCTGTGCAGATAGTCCCCAAAAGTGAGGGGACTCCTTGAGACACCACAGAGGCTCCACATTGGTACCAGAGCCCAGGCGACGGGCGGGCAGAGTAATACCGACGCGCAATCAAACAGTCAACAAGGACGGACGTCCGGAACCCATGATAGAGCGCAGCGGCCGAGAGCTCACGCCTCTCATCCCCTCCTCTTAGATGGCAACAATGACCTTGTGTTTCTTTATATATAGAGAGAAAATAAGCTCCTCTACAGCCATAGTACAAAGTAGAGATTTAAATCGTAGATTTAAATCGGGATTTAAATCGTTTAAATCGTAGAGATTTTTAAAAATAAAAATAAAAATCGGGGTTTTTATTCATCAAGAGATTTTTATTTTTTTTTTGTATCTAAGGTATGCACAATACCTATTCAACTCATATATGCTCCAATATTGGACAGTAGTGCAAGTACTGAAAAGTTTATATGACCTGGATGCTTGTTAGTTCTTGTACTTCAGTCATATGTGAGATGCCAACAAAGAGTTTATGATAACATTTCAGTCACATAAACTCTATAATGTCATTCAGCTATAGGTTGGTATAGATTTATACTGGATAGGGACTTATTTTGATGCCAAAAAATGTACATATACAATTGAAGGAACTTGGCTTTGAGCATGGATTTTAACTTAATTTAGTTAGTCAAATCTCTAATAGGCAAGAAAATAAAATAGTTCTATCCAGAGAGCAAAGTGGTAATATATGATAGACTATTAGCAAGCATAGGTATCATAGTGATCAAATTTTTAATTTTAAAAGGTGATCTACCATATGAAACCTTAAAAAAAAAAATTAAAAAAAAAATAAAAATTTTGGATTAAAAATCGTTAAAAACGATTTAAATCGCGAATGCGATTTTTACGATTTTTATTTTAAAAAAATCGTGCGATTTTTTTTACTATGTCTACAGCACTTATGGGATAAAGGATCCATTCGACAGGCAGTTCGATTTTTCTCCTTTTGTGCCAACTGAGAATTCAAGTTGAAGCGGATGAAATTTTCGGAAGTTTTGAGGAATTTTGGAGTGCTAAAAGGATGCTATAAGCCAAATTTTTGGGGAAAATTATGATGCACCTATGTAATATGGGTTGTGGTTATGGGATATGGGCTTTGGGTGGTTTCAAAAAAGCTTTGTTTCCTCAGTTTTGAGCTTCACAAAGTCATCCATCCATGAAAAGGAGTTTTTTCACTTCCCATTGGTGACATATCCGACTTCTCCGCACCATAGATTCTTTATACGATATCGGATTTTAAAAATCTTGGTCACGTTTCGAAGCTACATTCCTAAGCTTCGCTTAGAAACCATCGATGTTTGATTTGGAAGAGATTTGACCCACCAAAATCTCTCTGTAGCACTTCAGAAGGAACTAGGCGGCCACTCTCGGGCCTAGTTTTTCGTTATTCTGACTCCAAATTCACTTTTTTCACTTGGGATAGTCTCAAATTCTTGAAGTACAGGTGCTGGGCAGCCATTCTTGGACTGGCGAGGATTGATAAATCTCAGAAGTTGCTCAGTTTTACTCAGTTTGCCCGATTGCGGCTATTCCCACGTGCTTTTGGTGTTGTTTTGGATGGTTTATGGTATTTAGAACCTCCCCGGACCAACCGGACATTTCCAATTTTCTTTTGGGCCTGGCGAGGATTCAAAATCAGCGACTTGAAGCACTAAGGACCACTTGGATTTCGCTTCCGCTGCTTTACTTTGTAACAGGGAAGTGCTCTTGTGATATATTTCTCTTCTTCTTGCATATTTGAGCTTTACTTCCATTCATTTTCATATACTCTAGTTAGCAAACGGGGGAAGGGTAGGAAAACATGGAATCTAAAGGCAAGCAAGTAGTTGAAACCACTCCTCCATCTAAAGAACAACTAGAGGATCCTGATTCTAGAATGGAAGAAGTAGAATTAGGGCAAGAAATAGAAGAGAACTTAGAAGAGAAAGAGCCTTCACAGGAAGAGTATACTTATGAAGAACTTATAGATGAATTTGTCACTCGTGACCAATTCATAGACTTGAAAGAGAAGACCCTTAAATTATAGAAAGATCTTGGTAGCATCACATCTCTTATACAGCAGCTTAAGTCTCAAATGATCTCACTCGAGACTAGTGTCACTTCTTTCCTAGCCAGGAAGGAAAGAGAGACCCCTCCTATTCCTTTGGAGCTCACTAGGAAAGTTACTTCTCTTCCTAGTAAGCATAAAGAAGAGACCTCTAGGGAAGCTCCCCTCCTGAAAGACTTAAAGCCACCTACCTTTACGGGGGATGACCGAGACAGGAACAAGGATGCAATCTACACTTTTTTACAAAAGTGGGATGATTTGCATCAATTGAAGGGCACCCCACCTGAGTATCGTGTGCTAGAGGCGAGTCTCTCCCTCGGCCCGCGTGCTTATAAGTGGTGGATGAGTCTTAAGGAGGCGAACTCTATCCCTACTGACTCGACTCAGTTTGAGACTCTTTTTCTAATAGAGTTTCTTCCTGAGAATGAGGAGGAGAGGAATTGGGATGAGTGGGACAGGATTACTCAGAGAGGTAGGCCTCTTTCGGTCTACTTATCCCACTATAGAGAGATCATTTTGAAACTTAAAGGCTTAGATGACTTTCAGAAGACCAGAGGGTTTGTTAGGGGCTTGGATAAAGCCATAAAGAGGGAAGTCAGAAGGAATGCGCCTAAGACGTTTGAGGAGGCGATCAAGTATGCACAGATATATGAGGACCATAACCGTCCTCAATATACTTCTATGGAGACGGATCAGCCCCTCAAGCCTCTTAGTACAACTAAATTCAAGAAAAAGTTGCCTTTTGGGAAAAACAAAGTTTTTAAGTAGGCCAAAAGAGAGAACCTGTGTTGTAGGTGCCTATATCCTAGCCATTCACAGTGGAACTGTCCACTCAAGAAGGGGGGAAGAAAAGAAGAAGGGACCAGAGTCTAGTACGGCCCCCGAAAAGGGCAAAAAGGAGGTCCACCTAGTGCAGACCGTTCCTATTCATGGAAGCTCTAGCTGCAAGGGGGTGGAGGTGATGCACGAGGATATAGAGCACACCTGTTGTTTGACTCAGTCATTGTGGTCACCGCAGTTTGGACCACATGACCTAGTCAAATTGCATGCTAGTGTATACGGGACCAGGGTGCGGGTCATGATAGATGACTCGGCTACTCATAATTTTATAAACTATGCTTTGGTCAAGAAATTAAAGATTCCCCAGCAGCCTAGTGCACATAAATACATTGTATCTATGATGCAAGGGCAAGATAAAAGAATATGGGATACTATGGTATCCAATTTGGAAGTCAAGATGCAGGACTATACAGATTTTATGGACTTCCAAATTATGAATATGGAGAGGACAGATCTAGTCTTAGGAAGAGAGTGGCTATGGGGGTTGGGAGATACACTTAAACGCAGTTATCAAAATAACACACTCGAATTTGAAAAGAATGGAAGTAAAGTTTGTATTCAGGGAGAGAGAGATGTACCTAGTGCACCTCTCATTTCATCACTAGAGTTGTATTCTCAGCATGTACAGGACATGTTTTAATTGTATAGTCATGATCTGGAGCATTGTATAGAGAGCTCATCTGATGTATATTTTCATGCTATGAATGTAAATATGAACAGGACTTTCTACTATTCCTTTTTGCAAGAGTGTGTGGTTAAAAGTTTTAAGGATCTTATGTTTGAGTACAGAGATGTTTTTCCCACTGACTTACCTAGAGGGCTACCACCTGAGAGAGGGGACATTGACCATGCCATAGAGGTTGTTACTAACACTAACCCTGTTTGCAAACCACCTTATAGGCTTAGTGTTTCTCAGTATGAGGAGGTTGAGAAGCAATTGCAGGATTATTTAGATAAGGGCTTCATCAAACCTAGTAACTCACCATGGGCATCGCCAATGCTCCTAGTTAAAAAGAAAGATGGCTCTATGAGATTATGTATAGACTATAGAGCACTTAATAAGGTAACTATTAAAAATAGATTTCCAATGCCTAGATTGGAAGATCTATTTGATCAGTTACATCAAGCTAGGTATTTTACCAAGCTTGACCTTAGATCAGGATATCATCAGAAATCAGGATATCATCAGATCAGGATTAGGGCAGAGGATGTCCCTAAGACTGCATTTAGGACTAGATATGGGCACTATGAGTTTTTGGTGATGCCTTTTGGTCTCACCAATGCTCCTTCCACTTTCATGAAACTCATGAATAGTGTTTTATGGCCCTATCTAGGACACTTTGTGGTAGATTTTTTAGATGATATTCTGATCTATAGTGCATCAGAAGAGGAGCACTTGGAACACTTGAGAAAAGTATTTCAAGTGCTAAGGCAAAATTCGCTCTTTGCTAAGGAGTCAAAGTGTGAATTTTTCAAGACAGAGGTTAGATACCTTGGGCATATAGTCTGCCAGGACGGAATCCAGCTGGATCCTGAAAAAGTAAGGGCTATTATGGAATGGCCACATCCACGGAACCTGGAAGTGCTGCAGATCTTCCTAGGTTTATCAGGCTTCTATACATTGCTCGGTTAAATGATGCAAGTGCTTTTTGAGGCCAAATGCCATGTGGGTATAGACATAGGTGCCCCATGGAGTGACGAAGGCGGTCTTGTCTCTATCCTCGGGATGGATGACAATTTGATTGTAGCCATTGAATCTGTCTAGGAAATTGTACAGAGTATGTCTAACTACTTCTTCTAGAACCTGCTCAGTGTAAGGGTTGCAGGAAGCCATCTTGGACGGTTGCTTTATTTAGGGCACAAAAATCAACACACACTCCTATCTTTCCACTATTTCTCTTTGGCACAATAACCATAGATGAGAGCCATCATGAGTGTTCAATAGGAATAATAATGCCTTCCTCCTCTAATTTAGTCAATTCTACCTTAACTCCCTTTGTGTACTTTGGATCGAGTTGGTATGGGTATGGTCTATGGGTATGGTATGCTCCTTATGGGTGAAGCTTTCTCTATCAAGAGGATTGGATGTTGCCCAAGCTCTTCTTGAATGCTTGTCAGATCTTTGTAGGACCTTGCAAAGGCACTTTTATAGGTATAGAGGAGGGAAGTTATCTTTTGTAGTATAAATGGATAGTGCTGCAACCACGTGGCTAGGTGGACTATTTGTGGGTTTTCTTCACCTCCAAGGTTCGGTTCTCGTATGAGTATCTCTGTGGTGGTCTCACTTGATAAGTCATCAATACTGTGTGTGGGGGTTGGCATTTAGCTTGTGCTCCACAATATGCGCCTTAGTCCATCTGCATGGAATATTTGGGAATGGAAGGTCGTCTTTGGTTCCAAAATTTGCCCCTAGAGATGCCTGTCCAGGTTTTGCATCTTCTAGTCATGCACCCATAAAATTGTCCAATTCGGCTCGAGCACTTGCTTTTTCTTGACATAATAATGTAGCTGTAACCTTCGGTGAAATTTGACCACTTTGATAAACTTTCCTGATTGGAGGCGCTTACCCCCCCCTTGAGGAGGTGTCTCTAGAAAAGTTACCTATCCTACTTGCTTTACAGGAGGAGTCAACACCACCAATTGGCCCAACTTGAGCATCTGAGAGTGTTTTGCACACAAAGAGAAGTTTTGCCTACTTGCCAAGCATGAGGTGGTCCATCCAAAGGTAGGCTCCCAATTTATGGGACTCTTGAGGAGAAGAAGATACTTCCTAGCTGCTCGGGCATGGGTAATGCACCCACTCTCCAAATTCTAGGTGGAAGCCTAGCCAGGCTCAAAATCAAACAAAAGTGGAAAAGAAGATGAATTCTTACTTCCAACAAGTACACCTCAAGGACACCTTCTACTAAAGGGGGGTTCTCCTTAGGGAAGTATACCTTGTAACATGCCTCTGTAGAGAGATATTTCACAAATGCCCAACTCCTCAAGAGTGCATAGGCAAAATAGAGAGTACAAGAAGGGTTCGCAAGAATAACACAACTCAAAATTGCATTGACTGTAGCACACAAAAAAAGGTAGAAAGTATATCTCAGCAGCTGACAAGAAACACAACCTAAATAGCCACATATTGATTCACTTATTGCCACTTGCCCACCCCTTAGGTTGCTTGCTAAGTCTCTCTTACTAGGAGGACTCCCTCCCTTTCCATCATGAGCACAAGTAGCTAGCAAACAACCAGTGATGTTAGACTTCAAGGGTTTAATGACTGTCAACACATACTCAGAGTCTCATACCACATATAACTTCAGGTAACATGATACACAAAGAACAGATGATAAAAGATCGAGAGGACACTCCAATGCACAATCCAAAATTAGGCCAATATGCTCCCAGAAAACAAATCTAGACATTCAAATGCAGTCTAAACACTTGCATGAAGCTTCACAATACACTGCACGACTAGGCCAAAGACTAGCCCAAAACTTCAAAAATACATAGTAAGCCTACCCACACACACTAGTACGTAGCCCAAACGTAGAGTTACAATGAAGAGAATAAGTACTACAATAGAATACAAGAGGTCTTCTCACACACATAAACAGAACAACAGAGCAACAAACATACTAAAGTATATCTTCAAATGAGTGCCCAACTGTTGCTTATATAAATACTTGGAGGCCATATGAGTGGCTCTGCATGATCTCAAATGATCCTTGAAGGAAAGCAAAAAATGGCCCTTGGCATCCTGACTAATCCCTGACATATGCAAGACTTTGAGGCCGCATCAATTGCACTTCTGTGTCCTCACTCTCTTCTCTCAAACAACCTTGGATAACCCTGTATTTACCACAAAGTCACGATGAGGGGTCACACAATTTTGAGGTGCCCAATTTATTGGGCTACTTTGTGGCCCAATAAAATCAAGCAAGTTTGTGGCCCAATAAAGTTCGGTTAACTTGTGGCCCAAAAAAAATTGGACTAACCTGTGAAAATTGGGCTAGTTTGCCGCCCAATAAAATTGGGCAAGTGATTTTGGGCAACTTGTACACTTGTGGTAGAGGAAAATTGAGCGACTGTTTTTGGGCAACTTGGTTGGTGATAGAGGAAAACTGGATGATTATTTGGGCAACTTGGGTGGTGGTAGAGGAAATTTGGGCGACCGTTTTTGGGCAACTTGAGTGGTGGTAGAGGAAAATTGGGAGACTGTTTGGTAGGGAGGAGGGAGAGTGGTTGAGGTGGAGGGAGAGAATACATTGTGCTGCAAGACATCAAAAGGAGATATGTCCGTAGCACATCCACAATGCTACACCATTGTGTGTGTATACTACTTCAATGCCTAAAAAATATTTGAATATGCTAAGATGTGATATCTTGAACTCTAACCCTAGCTTTTCTTTGATGTCTTTGATACTTGTTTCATCCTCTCCTGTAATTCGAAGATCATCAACATATATACATAATACATATGTACACTACGTTTTCTTCATGTCTCTTTATGTATAGATGTAGACAGGTGAATTGTTGGTGGTTCTTTTGGGACTGTATGCATGCTTGTTGGATATTCACTCCACTATCTGAACACTTCAGCACATGCACACAATTTCTTACATATATAAGATTTAGATGAAATTTCACATGCATACTCAACTCTATTAGATAAGCTTAGACTTGACAAGGAATAGATACAATCGTCTAGTACAGAACACAATGCATTTCCTTCCAAAATAAATGATGACATATGACTCTCAGACAAGATAGACAAACAAGAGCCTCTCTTGCCAATCCAAACCTCAAGGCTACCCTCTACACCAACAGTTATCAGTAGGGACTTCCTTGCAAACTAGGAGTCACAGTCACAGTGAAGAGAGCAATCTATGAGAGTAGATAGGCACACAAGCTCTCCAAAGTGCATGCATACAAGTGTATCTTTGTGTATCTCGAGCTTGAGTGGACCTCGTTAAATGCAAGTCACAAAATTTGATGCTCAAAAATTAGGAATGGTCAGAAATGGTCCCATTTTTGGGAAATAGTGGTAAAAATTTTTTAGTTCATATTCTAGAGAAGAGTGCTTTGGGAGCTATCCAACCATATATAACACTTAGGTGCAAGCTAAGATAACCACGGTCTTGATAGTGGAAGTTGTAACCCTCCACTTGCTCCGAAATACATGTCCAGTTTCTCGTTGATGATTGCAAAAGCTTAGGGTATTTTGAATCATTACTTTGCAAAGATAGGCAGATGGCTTTGTCTTTAAGAAGTGTAATTATTTCAGTCATTCTTTATTTGCTTTCCATGTATAATATTATCTAATTATGGAAAATGATGTCCAGGCTATGAAACGTGCTGCAATCAAATTCTGTGGAGAACATGATTTCCGTAATTTTTGTAGGATGGATGCTGATAATGTGCGGAGTTTTAGGCGTAAGATCATGGCTTTCGATATCTTGCCTTGCTATGATGTGTAAGTCTCTTTTGCTCATGATTTTTCCAAGAAGTTTGTTCTGTATGTTTTTGTTTCAATGCAGGGGTGTTACATTATAACTCTTATAGAAAACTACTGGCTTTGAAACATTACTACTGCATCGGTACCACATGCACAATAATTGTGCATTTCAGTATTGGATAGTTCATTTCATGAAAAATGCAGATGGTGTTGTATTAATGAGATCACCAGTATTTTGTTTGCTATTCAAATTAGATACATAATGTCACTGTGCATGATACTAGTAATGCCAACGTTATTCGTTGTTCTACAAAGCTTACATGTCAAGCATTGCCTATTAGTATGCAGTCTTCACTGGAAGTGATCTACAGAATGTCACTATAGATAGTATTAGGACCAGGATGATGGTCTTAGGTAATGTCAAGTCATGCCACCCTTAATAAAGAGAAGTAAAGGAGGGTGTACATTTTAATGTACCTAAAACTTCTGCCTATGTAGCTGCGAATGGCTGTGGCTCCCAATAGGAGAGCTTCTTCTGGCCCTGGGATTATTACTCACTCTTGATCTTGAAATAAATGCTTTCTAGAAATCTTTTCTAAATATAATGATGCCATTACCTGACATTTTCTTCCGCCATGATACTGGTCTTGATACCATTGTCAGTGACATTGAGTTTATAATCTCCATAGCCCACTAGATACTCATAATCTCAATGATGCAGGAGCTTATAAGCTTTTGGTACAGTCAACATGCCTTCACTTCGGAAATCTCAATGAGGGTTACAGGCATCACTCAAAAAAGTTGGGAATGTGAATCGAACAGAATGGAAAAGAAGACAAATAGATTGAAGAGCTTCCAGGTTATCAGTGCAGGTAGAGTCATGGTTATAAGTACTTACATTTCCCCTTGGTCCACTACTTTCCTTCTTGTTTGAGGCCACTCGACGTGGCCTTCCACTATTCACATACATATTGTAGGAACCTTTTGTGCATGAGGATGAAAGATAGAGAGGCATTGTGAAGGTGAAATGGAATATATGTTGTGCTCCAAAAGTGGAAGGTGAACAGGGAATACTTAACAATTCTATGAAGTGAATGGCTGATAAGCTTGATCCATCGGAAGAGTCTTGGACTCAATTTTTGAGAGGGGACTTATGAAATTGCTGCTTGATAGGAACCTTGAACATAGAGGCCATTGAGAGCATAGATTTGCTTCTCTCTCGAAGAAATTGAGGGCCATAATATTAGAGTTATTGAACTTGTCTAATACCCACATGTCCTGGTCCTTTGCAAGGATCAAATAAGAGTAAGAAAGCTCTAGACAAGGGTTTTAAAGTGGACCCTTGGGATAAATCAATAGAACATGGTTTTTTCAAGAGATTGGCTCTACTTGAAGGCTCTACTATGGAGATTGGAAACTATTAAGGAGAAGAATGGTTTTTAAGAAGTGAGAGGAGCTCGACTTGCTAGAAACAAATTGACTTACATACAAAGAAGGTTACACATGGGAGGGAGGATTT
>CM035420.1:176440917-176465917 GCA_020310875.1 Ceratopteris richardii | reverse complement strand
TTGAAATAGGTGCAGGCTGAATTCTCAAAACGTTCAAGGCTCACTCTCTTGAAGTATTTGAAGACTTGGTTCACATATAATTTTATTATGGTTCATAGATTGTCTATGTATTGTGGTGCCTACTATGCGTGGACTTTGGCTTAGTGATGAATGAATATCAGAGTCAAGCACAAAAATAGGAAGGGATTTAATCCATTTGGCTGAAAATGGAGGTTGGTGGGAGTAATTGTGTACCATCAATAGAACGATGAAATTCATCATGCATTCCTACGATATGTGGATCTATGAAAATGTGCATAGGAAAATTTATGAAGCAATGGATTCTATGATTCAATCTGCAAAAAAAAAAGGGATGTAGAAAGATATGTTGTATGTACTAACTTTTATATATGTATTTTGAATTTTCAATGCGCGTGGCATTGCATGATGCCATATGCCATGACACATATGTCATACATACAATATAATACGTATATCATACATACTATAAATTTTAATTTTAAATGCATAAAATAAACATCCATACATATTACATACAAAATATTACAATTACTTAATGTCATATGGCATATTTCACTATTCATGTGGCATACATACATACATACATACATACATACATAGTATGTATGTATGTATGTATGTATGCCATATCAATAATGAAATATGTCATATGATGTAAGAAATTGGAATATCAATATGTATGTAACATTGTAATATGTGACATATATAATATGTTATAACTTAGAATTTGATATTGTTTTAACTTTTTGTATGTCCTTTTTTGTAGGTTTAAAGAAATTTCAAAATTGTGCATTTCAAGATAAAATTCATACTACTTTCCTTTTCATGGAGATGCATCTATGTTAAATCCCAAGTTCCAATTGGGAAAACAATATACATATAAAGAGGTCATAGTGGATGGATGAAAGTCTTGGAAACACCTAGTTCCAAGTGATATAAAGAGAAAGGTAGCACAAGATAAGCTAGCTATGTGCAAAAGTGGAAAACAAAGCCTTCTTCGTTCTTTGGGTGCACAAGAAGATCATTTTTGTGTTGATGATGCTCTTTGATGCAAGGATTATGGAGCTATTATACCAAAGCTATAAGCCTTGGCTATTCATGTTTTGGACTCCAAGAAATGTAATAGGCTTGGTGTTCAAAAATATAATGATTTAGTGTATGTTAGTTGTAATTTGGCAATGTTATCAGAAGTAGATAAAAGTGATCCATTTACAGAATACAAGATGAAAGAAACTCATGTGATAGCTCCTATTAACATTGAAGAGCTTAAAGACATAGAAGAGAAGCATAAGATATTAGAAAATATGTCATTGTGGAAACCTTCCACTTAGGATCCCACCTACATAATAATTAATTTTGGTCTTGGAAATGCTTAGAAATGATCTCATTTATGAGAAATGGTAAAAATATGGTAAAAAATTATTATTACATATTGTGATAATACTCATCAAGAGCTATTCGAAATTCGAATGGTATATAACATTTGGGTACTTACCAATACTGTACAAGTCAAAAACCAAACCCTAATCTGAGGTTCAAAGTGTGAAAAGCATGTTTTAAATTTAAAAGCACTATGATACTCATCAAAATCATGTGAAATTGGTCCTATGGCTCAAATTAGGCCACATAGCACATTTGGGGGGGGAGACACTAGAAATAGGGTTTGTAAATCAAGGCAAAAATCCCACAAGGATTTTTGGAAAGCAATTTCTTGGAGTTTTTGGAGCTTGTTATGCAAGGATTTGACACACTATATAAACAAAAGACCTTTGACACTTGTTTTCATCACCCTTGGTGCTCTCTTCTTGAGGTTGTCTTGGAGAATGAGGTTCCTTCACCTTGGAGAGGTGGAGTTGTGTTATCTTTATCATCTACAAGGTGCAAAAGCTTTGAGCTTATAGCTTGGAGCTTATCTATTTGGAGGAGATCATCTTAAGCTTTAGAGATTGTGGAGTTATGTATAATTGTGTTTCTTGGAGATTCTTTATATTATCTTGTAACTTTATGTACTTCAACATGGAATGTAATGAATTTATCTCGAGCTTGGCTCCTTTCATTTCTCTCGTGTGTTATCCATTCACGTGTTAGCCTTTATTTTCTCTATGTCTCTATATTGATTGTGGGCCTAAAAACCAACACAAGAAGATGATGGTGAAGATGTAGCTAATGGCATTGATGATCTATTTGATTATGGTGATGTATATGATGAGACCATATAGTCTCTTTGTTTTACATTGTCATATGTATAGAGTCTATATTTTTTTATTTAAATTTTAGAGTCACTAGTTTTTTTTATGTATGCACCACGGTGATTGATCATTGATCTCATGATACATGAAAAGTGATTTTATTCGCATCAACTTTCTAACGTTCTATATATGTTCAATTTTAATTTGTCTGTCAAGTTTTATTGTTTATTGATAGTAAGAATCATGAATGGATCATGTATTGTATTTTATTGATAGTATGAATAATGAAAGTCTAAAGAACATAGATGTCGAAATTCAAATTTGAAAGATTAAAATGATTTGAATGTGGCTCAAGATTCCTGTCGTGGGATCCATCCCTCGTCCCATGTGACTATGAAGGTAACTGGCCTTGAGTTTGAGAGTATAGTGGGCTGCATACTTTCAAAATGAGTAGAGCAACCCCTATGTTTGAAAGAGGAAAGCACATGATCATGAGTCCACATTTCGTTGATTCTTTTGTAATCAAAATTTTGAGCTCTTTGAAATAATAAACAATGAATCCTATGAATAATCCATATGAGCCGAGAATGCTATTATCTTCCAACTTCTTGAGAGCGAAGAAATATTCTTCAATATTAAAAGGTGTATCCAAGTGCAATAACAAAGAGGGAGCAAGGTGCACATAGGACAATAATTCGTTGGAAGCTTTCTTTGTGTATGACTTGTACTCAGTACGAACGAGCGATTTAATTCGTGAGAATTAATTCGCGAATTATTCGTTTAATTCATTTAGTACGTTCGGATTGAAAATAAAATTCGGGAATTTTATCCATTGGAAGAGAATTTTATTTTTTACATATATATATATATATATATATATATATATATATATATATATATATATATATATATATATATATATATGTGTGTGTGTGTGTGTATACATACATACATACACACACACACATATATATATATATATATATATATATATATATATATATATATATATATATATATATATATATATATATATATATATATATATATATATATATATATATATATATATATATATATATATCAATCACATGTAAGATACATGATACATCATACAACATCCGACATCAAATCCTAAATTGACATTAGAGAATTATCTAAAACATCATGATTCATGATTTTATCATTAAATTTTAACCAACAACTAAACATCATACATCATACATCATACATGTTGCCTGAGAACAGTGTCAAATCAAACATACAAAACAAAAGGCACATGAGTGTAAGCAATAATCAAAAGTTAACACGTGTGTGAAAAAGTATGGACAAATACTTGATCTCTCAAGTATAATAGATGCTTTGGAAGGAGCAAAAGAAGAAGGTAATAGTTCATAGGAACTTTTGAGGGACAAGCAAAAGACAAAGTAGACCTTAATTTTTTTTTATTTTTTTTTAT
The DNA here is from genome assembly GCA_020310875.1 of Ceratopteris richardii. NCBI lineage: Eukaryota > Viridiplantae > Streptophyta > Polypodiopsida > Polypodiales > Pteridaceae > Ceratopteris > Ceratopteris richardii. Next base: position 176,462,248 of record CM035420.1, on the reverse strand, counting down.
TATTATTATTTTTTTTAAGTGATAAAATTCGTGCACCATGAATTAAATCGAGAACGAATTTTACGAATTTTATTTTGACACAAAAATTTGCGAATTTTTTCAACTATGCTTGTACTATTAAGAGTAGCTAGAACTTGAGAGTAATGTGACTAGCATACTGCAGCAAGGTCTGAGCATTTTTAAGCTAGTCTTATTTATAAGACATATCCAAAGGGGTTGGCTTGGTGCACCTGAAAACATGTTATAAAAATTATTTAGATGAACAATCTATGCTGTGTGTTCATGACATAATGCCAACGTTTTTGTCCTTTGTAAGTTAGAAAGGTGAAGCGTCTAAATTATTTGAGAACAAGTGCAAATACAAAGTTTTCAAGCGGTGGGAGGATAAGGCAAGCTTGAAATTCGATCGATCACATGAAGTAATGCAGAGATGAAGAAATGCACCCTAATGATAGCATTATTATTTGACAAAGGTTTTTGTGTAGATGTTTATAAAGAAGGTAAGTAATGATCTTCCACAATGAAAATATCACACTAAAATGAAGGATATTTACAAGTTGTAATGACGTACGATAGTGAGAATGTGAGTGAAAAGTAAGCATGTGTAGAAGGATATACACACATCCATACATCAACAAAATCCCCCATCAAACTAATTGTTCCCGAGCCTCATGTTCAAAGGGATAAATAGAAGATTTTCTTGCGGTAGAGTCTTTCGCGTGGTTCATCATGTTAAAATCCCCCATGAGCCATACATGATTATAAGGGAATTGTGAAAGATAAGATCCCAAAGTCTGCCGCATTGTTGGATTGGTGCTTGCATGATCACGATGTTGATATATTTAGGTAGTGATGTGTGAACACACTAGGACCGCAGGGGCACTTTTTCCCTCTTTAGGAGGTTTTTCCCCCCCGACGTGTATCATGTGCTTGGTATGAAAAGATACCTGCCTATCTGATTGCATAGTACAACAAGAGGTTTAAAAACGAGATTTAAATCGTTTAAATCGAGATTTAAATGGTTTAAATCGTAGAAGTTTATAAAATCCAAAATAAAAATCGGGGTTTTTATTCATTGTAAGAGATTTTCTGAAACATAAAGCTATGTACCAATACATATTTAACACATTTTTGATATACCTGACATGAATAACATATAAAATCACCTTATAGTCTATAATCACTAGTGGCTAGTCACCACACTACTTTCAACTTTCAAATCTCAACTTTCAAATGCATTTTAAATAAAAGAGTCAATACTAAATACAAAAACGGAAACAATGAACATACATGACACATGAAAGTGAGCAGTGGAACTATGGACATAATCAACTACCAATCAGTCAATGACTCAAGTCAATAAGTCATGCTATACATAATACAACTGCCAAAAATGTCAATGATCAATGATCATACTGTATCCAAAACAAACATGTAGATACTAAATAGTAAACAAGCATCAAAATATAATGTCCATCTTGCATCATCCATGGTAGGTGTTTTGAGGAGCACAATTTTTTCCGAAAAAAATTTGCATAAAAATCGTATAAAATCGTAAAAATCGTTGGAGAGATTTAAAAAATGATTTTTATATAAAAATCGGTGATTTAAATCAACTATGTCTGATTGCACATGGTTTTGAGAGCAGTCCAACTGAAAGCACCTTATATGTTAAGTGTGCTAATGATGTGCTTCTGATCATTGTTGTGTATGTTGATGAGATGACAAGCACATTGCTGATTTTAAGGCTGATTTGCATGCCTCATTTGAGATGTCTGATTTGGGGCATTTGCATCATTATTTGGGCATTCAGTTTATGCAAGTTGATGGTGGAATGGTTTTGTGTCAAAGGAAATATATTGACACATTATTGTAGCATTTTGGCCTTGAAGACTCTAAACTTACTACCACTCCTATGGAGACAGGTTTACGATTGAGTCTTCATGATGCTGGATATGCATTTGATGCTGTTCTCTATGAGCAGGCTATTGGATACTTGATTTACTCATGCATTACTTGGCCAGACATTCAGTTTGCTATCTCACATATGAGAAGGTTTATGCATTGCCCAGGTGTCAAGCATTGGCAAGTGGTTAAGCACATCTTTCGCTACCTGAGTGGTACTCGACTACTTGGATTGTTTTATCCCAAGGGGGGATCACTACCGCCAGATTTACATGTTTTTTCTGAGTTTGACAGGGCTGGTAGCTCATGCATATCTTGGTTGAGCAAGAAGAAGCCTACTGTGACCACTTCCAGTTGTGAGGTTGAGTACAAGGAAGCTTTCACAATGACTGTTGTGTGTGGCTCAGACGCCTTATGGCTGATTTGGGTGTTGGTCAGTCTTCTTCCACCACCATCTTCACTGACAGTCAGAGTGCATTGGCTGTTGCGAGGAACCGTGTGTTCCATGCTCGCGGTAAGCACATTGAGGTGCATTGAGGTGCATTGGCCGTTGCGAGGAACCCTGTGTTCCATGCTCACACTAAGCACATTGAGGTGCAAGTCAGGGAGAGGTTCTCTGCTCGAGAGGTTCTCTGCTCGAGAGATCAGCTTGGCATATGTGCCCACGTAGGAGAACATTGCAGACCTTTTCACAAAGGCTCTACCTAGGGAGAAGTTTGAAGCAGCTCCTTGTTCACCGCATCACTCCCAGGGGGGGATTTGTTGATATATTTAGGTAGTGATGTGTGTGAACACACTAGGACTGCCGGGGCATTTTTTTCCCTCTTTAGAAGGTTTTTCCCCAAGCTTGTATATATGCCTATTGCCCTAACGGGTCACTTATCTTTGTACATTCTAGTGGTAATACATTCAGTATTATGTGTTGTGCTCCAAGCTTCTTCTTCTTCCTTGTGCTGATCACGTGCTTCTGCAGATGTCTAACTCCAACACACGAGTGGTACTTGAACCAAACATACTGATTGTAGAGAACGCTTTGAACGAATTGTTCATATTGAACAAGCCATTCTTGAATAATGCCTGGTACAAAAAAATAAATGCATATATATTACATAAATGATAAATACATACTTTATACATTGATGAAAATTCAAAATTTGAATGAACTGTTCATAATGATCATGCCATTTGTGAAGAATGCATAGTGCAGAAAAATAAATGCATATATATTACATAAATAAGTTTGCCACAAGTGAGAATGACCAATGCAATAATTATACCCATAAAACAACCAGATAATTTATTTTCTTGAACAATTATTCCATAACAGAGATGGCTGTAAATTAAATAATTTTAATACAGCCATAATATGAACAAAAGACTTATTTCATTAGAGTTTTACACCTCTAATGTGTGTACATGCCAATCATCATCATTTTAAGTAAAACATACAAGATCATAAATCATAATGTCAAAATCTACATAATATCAAAATTAAACGCTCAACCCACAAACATCTAAAAATTTAAAATACACACATCCCAAGGCTTCTTTAAGCTCATATGATCATTAAAAAAAATAAAAATTGTTCCAGAGATTTAAATTGAGAAGGAATTAAAAGGATTTTTTCTCAGCAAAAATTTGGGATTTTTAACATTATGAATACAACCAGACTTGAAACTTCAGAAACAAAGATTTATGTCAAGGGACACCCTTACCACCGCTTATGTGGGAAGCATGCAAAACCAGACTTATGCTGGATGTGCATCGCCTTTGGGTGATAGAAAAAACAAGATATTGTTTATTTTAAACATGATGTAGTTACTCATGTGGAAAGATGGGTAACTACTTCTCCCCCTTTCTTATGGTTCTCCTTTACACATATATATATTTCATTAATATGAGGAACTCTTTTCACAAATAATATTATAAATGAACAAACAAGTACATAAACGTATGGTGCGCGCGCGCGCACACACACACCCACACACAGAGGGAGTGAATATGCAACTGCATGATTGTTCAACTATGTATACACATTGTTTAAATAAAGAGGATCCATTTAACCACATGACATGTTGATTAAATTTGTCGCATGCATAGGAATTGCCCATAGAATGCGTTTGTACTCTCTGTTACTTTCCAACTGCTCTTAGAGCTGTCCTTTTATTAGGAGAGGTTTCCTTGTGTGTAACACATGGCTTAAACAGAGTTGCAAAAATGTTTGATGCTGCTTATTTTCATAGTGCATAACTATATCTCAAATCTCTCTCTCTCTCTCTCATGGTATGCACAGACACGAGACTGGCTTGCCCACCATGGCTTTGACATAGACAGGCTACCACCACTACAGTACAACTCTCATGCACCCACCTACTCGCTCTCTCATCAAGAGAGGAATAGGATCATTCGTCAGGAGATATGGCATACATACATACAGAGGACATGGGTGAGCCCTAGGGGTACATTGCCACCGAAAATGCTCTACTACCGCGAGCATTTTCTACATATATCGGGCACGAGCTTCATCGAGATTCCGAGATACATGCAGATCTACCTTCCCCACCACCTACGAGTCGTCATTGGGCAGCTCCGGGTTTCATCACATCAGCTCGAGATTGAGAGGGGTCGGTCCAGGGGAGTCCCCCGTGAGGAGAGGTGGTGCCCAGTATGCCAGACAGAGGTAGAGAGTAAGGAGCATTTTGTTATCAGATGTCCAGCATACTTAGACCTACGAGCACAGTTCTAGATCGAGGAGTCATTCCAGCTGTGCATGACTATGGGAGACCAGAGACGCCTGGGACGCTTTCTCACAGCAGCATACGAGAGGCGAGAGCGGTCACTACAGCCCATACATCAGCCACGGGTGAGTACCCAGCAGACCATTACCGAGTTCTTTCAGCGAGTTGAGCTACATCAGAGAGGTCCATCTATAGGGCTCACTCTCCACCAGGCAGCAGCACAGAGAGCACGGCGCCGACCACGCATGGGCGGATATCGTCGACCACGACTATATCAGGAGGATATCTCACGCATCAGGATTGCCTACGACCACATGATGGAGCATAGGCGTACCACCACCCCCTGGGTTGTCTTCCTTCAGGAGGCACTCAGACCACCACCGATGTACCACATACTACACCCACCTCCACCCATCACCAGTAGCTAGGGCGTTTTACTCACATTTTGGGATCCCCCATGTATTAGGTGGCCACTATCTGCAGAGTCAGAGCCACGTCTCCCCAGCCTTTTCCATCCCTATATAGCTTTGTGTAGCGATATACTTTTTTATTTCATTTTATCTTCTACACAGGGTTACTACACTTGTACATGGTTTTTGTCTCATAGGCCAAGTTTGGCCTCCAGAAGATGTTAATATGACTTTCTTTCTTTCTTTCTTTCTTTCTCTCTCTCTCTCTCTCTCTCTCTTTCTCTCTCTCTCTCTCTCTCTCTCTCTCTCTCTCTCTCTCTCTCTCCCTCTCCCCCCCCCCCCCCCCCCCCCCCCTTTTTTTCTTTCCCCCTTTTCCCTTTTATGGATCTTGTAGCTTTGTATCTCTGTATCGACTCGTGAGTCTCTAGTCCCCTGACACTTTCTACACCACATACACCCAGTCCTTTACTTTCCTTTTTACTTTACTCAATTCTTACTGGTTATGTTTCTTTCTTCCAGTATTTCTAGCTCAGAAAATTTTACTAAATTCAACATTGTAATCTTTTGGCTCATAGGTTACTTTGCCTTTAGTAGACATATAAACATCATTTATTCATTCTGTGTGTGTGGGTGTGCGTGTGGCTCTTCACTGCCATCTTACTTTCACCTCCTAGTAGTTTCATTTCCTCTTTCACATTATTGTTTCATTATCCAAACATTGTATCAGATACATTATGTTGTGACATGGTTTCTTCAATGATTTCCAACTTTTGAAGATGTTAATATTTCATTTATCCTCTATCTGATACATACATACCCTGGATTGCCCCCCCCCCCCCCCCCCCCTTTTCTCTGTGAACACACACACACACACACACACATAGAGAGAGAGAGAGAGAAAGGAAGTCATATTAACGTCTTCTGGAGGCCAAACTTGGCCTATGAGACAAAAACCATGTACAAGTGTAGTAACCCTGCGTCGAGGATGAAATGAAATAAAAAGTATATCGCTACACAAAGCTATATAAGGCTGGAAAAGGCTGGGGAGAAGTGGCTCTGACTCTGCAGATAGTGACCACCTAATACATGGGGGACCCATAATGTGAGTAAAAGTGTGAGTAAAACACCCTAGCTACTGGTGAATGGGTGGAGGTGGGTGTAGTATGTGGTACATCGGGGGTGGTCTGAGTGCCTCCTGAAGGAAGACAACCCAGGGGGTGGTGGTACGCCTATGCTCCATCATGTGGTCGTAGGCTGTCCTGATGCATGAGATATCCTCCTGATATAGTCGTGGTCGATGATATCCGCCCTTGCGTGGTCGGCGACGTGCTCTCTGTGCTGCTGCCTGGTGGAGCATGAGCCCTATAGATGGACCTCTCTGATGTAGCTCAGCTCACTGGAAAAACTGGGTAATGGTCTGCTGGGTACTCACCCGTGGCTGATGTGTGGGCTGGAGTGACTGCTCTCGTCTCTCGTATGCTGCTGCGAGGAAGCGTCCCAAGCGTCGCTGGTCTCCCATAGTCATGCACAATGGGAGTGACTCCTCTATCTGGAACTGTGCTGGTAGGTCTAAGTATGCTGGGCATCTGGTAACAAAATGCTCCTCACTCTCTACCTCTGTCTCACATACTCGGCACCACCTCTCCTCACGGGGGACTCCCCTAGATCGACCCCTCTCAATCTCGAGCTGATGTGATGAAACCCGGAGCTGCCCAATGACGACTCGAAGGTGGTGGGGTAGATATGTCTGCATGTATCTCGAAATCTCGATGAAGCCCTCATCCGATATATGTAGAAAGTGCTTACGGTAATAGAGCATTTTCGGTGGCAATGTACCCCTAGGGCTCACCCATGTCCTCTGTATGTATGTATGCCATATCTCCTGACGAATGATCCTATTCCTCTCCTGATGAGAGAGCGAGTAGGTGGGTGCATGTGAGTCGTATTGTAGTGGTGGTAGCCTGTCTATGTCAAGGCCGTGGTGGGCCAACCAATCTCGTGTCTGTGCATACCATGAGGAGGTGTCGCTTGCTAATGCCATGTCTCGTGATGCCTGGAAAGCCCGATAAGCAATGCGCTCTGTATCCATGCTCCGAAGTCTGTGTAATAGGCATACTGTCTGGAATAGTGCCTCAACTAGCATCGGTGGTGCTGTGAGCTCTGCTCTAATGATATCATGCGGTACTGAAGGCTTACTGCGGATAAGTCTGGAAATCATGAGGATCTGTGGCCTCTCTAATGCTGTCCATACTGATGTGGCTAATCCTGGTCCCCATATGGCTGCCCCGTACATGAGCGCTGGTGTAACCAAAGTGTCGAAGAGCCACCCCTTTGTGCGGGGCTCCTGAAAAAATGCCCGGTGACACTGTCTCTCCATCAAGGCTAGTGCTGCATACCCATGTGTGATGCGGTCACATGCTGCCTGAGACATAGAGAAGACCCCTGATGCTGCTGTAAATGTCACTCCCAAGTAAACATATTATCCGACCACCTCAATCGATCCACCTGCTGCTGTGAACAAACTATGTCTGCGTACCTGTGCTGATGTATGAAAGATCATGACCTTGGTTTTACCAAGGTTCACAGATAACCCTCTGTGTCTGCAAAAGTCATCTAAGCCATGTAGATGATGTTGTAGACCCTCTGCTGACTCTGAAACCAGTACAATATCATCAGCGTATAAAAGAATATGGACAGTGGATCTGCGTACCTCAATGCCATCACCCCCCTGCCGCTGTATGTAGTCCACTATCTCATCAATGTAGAGACCAAAGAGGGTGGGTGAAAGAGGGCATCCTTGCTTCACCCCGATAGTGCTAGCAAGTGGATGAGATAAGCCCCCTGGACATCTGACTCTGCCAGATACTCTCTCGTATAAGGCGTAGATCCCCCATATCATCTCCTCTGGAGCTCCGATATCAAGTAGTCGTCTGAAGAGTCGTCCCCTCGGAATGGTGTCAAATGCTTTGCGGAAGTCCACAAAGAAACAATATAATCTCCTCTTCCTCACCCTTGCCTGGTCGATCAGGCATCTCAGAGTGAAGATGTGGTCAATGGTAGAGTAATCGCGTCTGAAACCTGCCTGACCTGGAGCCGTGATACCCTTCCTCTCAGCAAGAGTACTCAACTCTGTCTCTAGTACCGCCCCATATAACTTGGCCAATATAGGGCCAATCATGGTCGTCTGGTATGTAGCTGGATCCATAGTATCTCCTGACTTATGAATGGGCACTATGGTGTGCTCAGTCCATGAGTCAGGGAACCCTTCAACCAGTGCACGGTTGAAGAGGTGGGCAATGAGCGGTGCAAGGGTCGTGCCTCCGTAGATGAGGTGCTCAGCATGTAAACAGAAATGGTCATGGGCCCTGCCATGTTGTAGACGGGCAATAGCACGTGCCACCATAGTGGGTGTGAAGAAGTCAGATGTAGTAGGACGTGAGCTCTGTGGTCTGGGAATGGGGGGCTGGTATGGGATGTCGTATAGGCTCCGTGCATAGCTATGCCAAGTGCTCGGGTCTCGGATGGGTGTCTGCTATCTCCTCTCTCTCAAATGACGCCATGCCGCTGCACTGTCTCGACTCATGAGTAAATGATAAATATCTCAGTACTGTCTCTCCTCCCAATCTCGCTGTTTGCGGCGAGTAAGGCTCTGCATGCGACGTTGTGCTTGTGTGTGTAATATCCCCTCTATGCTCTAAAATGCGTAGGTGCTTCCGTAGCTCACGGCAATCTGTATCATACCAGCGGTTCTGGGGCATGGAGCCTGTGCATGGAGGGTATATATGTGTGCGGTGTGGGAAGCTACTGAGAGCTGAGTCATGTAGGATCATGGTGAACTGTGATGTAAGTGTGTCCAAGGGTGAGAGTGGATCGAGGGAGAGTAGGCGGGTGTGTAAATGGTGTGCATAAACATGTGAGAGCTCGTGTGTGAAGTGTATCGTGACGTGTGTCTCTGTGGGTGAGGGAGGGTCTAATGGAATAGGAGATGAGAGTGTGAATGTGATAAATGTATGGTCAGCACCAAGTGGGTGTCATCTAGTAGTAAGTGAGGTGATGAGTGAAGCTTCAGAGGTGGTACCCAAAATGTAGTCGACTGTGCTCTCACGTCCCCCGTGAGGGAAGCAAGTAAGTCCGCCCGAACCTGGCCAACGATGCATCCCGTTATATATAACGAGCTGATGTCGGCTGCCTAGCTCAAGCAGATGTCTGCCATACCCTGTAGTGTCCGGACCCATATTTGTCGATACTCTACTGGTACTCATCTCCTCTGGGTCTCTGGCCCTCATGAGATGTGGGTGGTCCATGTCGTATGCATCACACTGAAGTGACTGAGTGCTTCCATTGAAGTCCCCCATAAGGAAGACTTCACCTAGTGTGCTGTAGTGTAGTATCTCATCTGAAACTGCTGTGTATGGTGAGTCTCTGTCTCGGATCGGTCCCCCAAGACCCTGTCCTGCGTATCGAGATCCGCCTGGAGGGAAGTAGCATATAGCAATGTAAATCCAGCTCCCATGTGTTATCTCCATGCGAACCCACATATATCGTGCCTCCTCATCTCTTCCTATAATATGGATCCGGTTCTGTATCTCCTGTCTAAATACGATGGCCACCCCTCTCGACCCTCGCGCTGTACTCTGTCTCGTCGTGGTCCGAAATGCAGACTCCCAATGAAAACCTGCAATGCGTGGTAAACCTCTCTCTGGGCTCTCGTGTGTCTCTGTGATGCATGCAAAGTCATGTGATGCCAAGATCTCCTCGCCTCGTTGCAGTATCACACTGCACCTCTGAGTGGTGTCTCCTGGTGTAGTGATGTCTCATAGGCCGCGTGGCCCTATTTGATAGGGCGTCCATCTATGAAGACCTTACCATCACGGTAAAAGGCCTTCCTCCCCTCTCGTCGCACCTCGAGTATCTGTGGCATGCAAGTGCGTCAGTGTGCCACCTGCATCCACGTGAGGTCCTCGTCCATGTAGAGGGCGCCGTCGAGTAGTCCACTCAATACTGATCGACGTCTAAAAAAGGAGGTCCGTGCCTCGTCGGAGCTCATCTTAAGGATGAGTGCTCGCGAGCGCGATGTATCCCGCCCAACCCTCTAGGCGCCTGTGAAGGACATGCTCTCGTATCCAAGTCGCTTGCAAATGTCAGTGGCGTCTGCCTCCGGTGATGTTCCTTCAGGTAGGCCCGTAATCCGAATGTGAAGTCTTCGAGTGTGTCGAAGCCTCTCCTCCTCAAGTGTCTCTTTGACTCGTGTGAGTTCTTCTTTCTGCACATCTTCCCTAACTTCCTTCTTAATCCTTTTATGTACTACTTCCACCCACGACTCTCGAGTGGATTCTACCTCTGTTTTGATTTCCTTCTTTATTTCTTCTTTGAGTGTCTCCACATTGGAGATCTCCCCCTCTTCTTTGAGGTGTGCATAGGCTGTCCTCCAATTGTCTCGTTCTTCTGTGAGAGTTTTAACTTGTTCTTCGAGTCCTTTCACTTTATCCATTACTTGTTCTTCGAGTCCTTTGAACTTTTCCATCATTTTTCATATCTCCATATTGAGGTTGCAGTCTGCTTCCTTTTTGGCCTCTTTGAGGGCTTTAGCAATTAGTTCCTCCACTTCCCTTCGGTCCATGGGAGCCATTTCAGAGATTAGGTTTAGGGTTTCGGCTAGAGAGAGAGAGAGAGAGAGAGAGAGAGAGAGAGAGAGAGAGAGGAAAACCCAACGCCCAATCTCCTGTCTGGTTTTGGTTTTTTCCAGTAAGGTAGATGGATTCAAGCTCTGGATGTTTCGGGTTGAGGGGACTGCATTTTTATGGCATCAAGTGAGATGTATGGTTGCAGTTTTACTGATGGTTGGGCAAAAGAAAGAATGTGAATTTGTAAGTCTCTATATTTTTTTCCTTCATTTTCTGTGTCAATTTTTTTCTGGGTAGTACTTAACATCTGCAATCATATTCATCAATATTGTATGAACGTGATAACATATTAGTTCATGTGAGCTTCCAACATGGATATATTCAGCAGCCAGCTTTCCCTTGAGGCCCTCCTATGAGTTAGGTTTGCACAAATACAGCATGCTGATATATGCAGATAGCATCATGCTTTCACAAACATGTTTTAGCTTGGACAGATTGCCTACCTTCCTGTCCTCCTTGGAGACATCGTCTTTTATATTCACTCACTGATTTACTCGACTTATTCTTCAGGACTTGGTTCAATGTGACACCAGACTGACGTAGATAGGATGCGTGCATGAGCTAGATAGAAGCATGGTTTTGTATAAATCTTCTTCAATTCACTATGTGTTATAGATCCAGCTAAGTTAAATGGATACACATGGATCCCATGGATTGTGCTTTGCTATTGAGCAGATACACAAATCCTCAAGCCAACTTCAGATTGAGACTGGAAGATATAGAGGAGTACCAACTGAGATTAGGATATGTTGTATATGTCGAAGAGAGCCTGAGCCAGAGCTGTATTATGCACCGCAGTGCCCAGTAGACTTTGAGATTATCTCGCCACTTTTACTGCTTTTTTAGAGAGGGATCTGAACCAATTTTTAGAGTGATGAGATGATGATCAAGGATGTTTGGGTCCATTCTCGCTAGAGTATATGGGCATAGAGAGAGGCTCATGAGGAGACCTGAGAGAAAGATTTAGAAGTAGGCGACAAATATCTTAAGGCAAGCCATCACTTCATGGTCAAGTGCATAATCAACCAAGCATATTTTTCACATTACAGGCGTATTGCTTGATGATGCAACTCAACTGTAATGATTTAGGTACCGGGGGGGCAAAGGGCCTTGCTCGATCATCAGAGGCTCTAGTTTAGGATTCATATTCTTCTAGCTTGTCATACAGGTGCCCAATCAAGGTACTTACCATGAATGACATGAAAAAACAAAAGAAAAAAATTTGTCACTCATGCGGGAAATTATTTGAGATGGACAACCTGTATACTGTCCTTGTGATAGCAGTATACATCCACTCTCCATTAGATGCTTGCTTTCTGCTGAAACTTATCTATGCACCCACCTAATATCTCTTGAAATTATACTGAAGGATAGGAGGGAAAGAGTAGTTGCCCAAAAATTTCTCTAAATGAAATTTATCTATGTAGCTACCTAATACCTCTGACCTACTTGCTTCCTTACCCATTTACTTGCTTCCTGCCTACCTATTTAATTTCTTTCTTGATTGGTTGCATATTCACTGCAGAAGCTGTGTGTCACTGTGCGCTGATAAAATTTCCAGAACCTTTTCCATATCAACCACATCGTACCAGAGATAGCATATGCATTTTGAAAAATCACTCATGTTATTTTTTATATATATTTTTGTTCCTGCCCCAAGTCGATCAATTTTATGTAGAATAACAAGCAAACAAAAGAGGATTTCTTTAAAGATTGTGCTTTAGATACTTATATGTGTGTTGATTTGCACGTTTATCAGAAGAGACTGAGAGAGGGTGTGGAGAGTTGCATGAAAAATAACGCACATTGCTAAAAAGTAACGTAATAATGTTGTGTATTCATCCATCTGCTGCTTGGTGGTGTATTTCCTCAACAGTCTTAAAATGATCGTAATAGTTTGCTATTTCAACATTTTAAATGTTGTTTTTGGTGTTTTGTGACAAGGCTCCCAATTTCTGTATTAGGCAAGTAATCGGCACTGTACATTGACCCCCAGTATGACTTTTTAGAATATACTGGTGAATGCAGGTGGTGGATGATCTGCTAGACATAGAAAAAACAGCAGAAAAGCCTCAGTATGTCATGGCTCCAGAATCTCCTCTTGTATTGCAATCCTGCAACTTTCAGGGCCTTTCCTTTCAGTGCAGTACAAGTAAGCAACCTGTTCCTCAAGATCAAGAGAAATTCACCTTTATTTTTGGTTATTCTGCATTTTATATAAAATTCTTTTCCTGTTTGTAAGCTCATATAAAAGAAAAGTATCTCTTAGGAACTGGAATGCTCAAAGCTGCCAGCATAGTAGTCGTGTTAACTGATTGCATTGTTACAGTTCTAATATATTATGGAGTAATCTTTCTTTTCCCTCCCCCTCTAATGTATGCCAATTGCAACAATTGATAATTCATGGAGATCAGAAATGTGAAATTTAAAGTGACTGTGGATGGGGCACGTATTACTCAAATTTAAAAGAAATCATGATTGAACATTTTAAGATTTTGTGATATAAACAACAAATGATTCTTTTGGATCAGGTCATGTTCCTCCCCTCTTGTTTGTTTGTGATTGTCAACATTTCTCTCGGCAAGAATTGTATTTCCATAACCATTTTCAATTAGCAATGTCTTGATCTGGATGTCCTTTTTTAAGCAAGAATTGTATTTCCATAACCATTTTCAATTAGCAATGTCTTGATCTGGATGTCCTTTTTTAAGCAAGTGGTTGTTTAGACCTTGACTTATGCTTCCACAATCCACTGGAGAAATTAGTTCATAAAATGCAAGAGTTTGTTTGTGATTGTGGCAAGTTCTTTGCTCATTTGTATTCTCAAAAGGAGAGTATGGCTAAGGAACATGTGTCATTCCTCAAAAACATTGGAGAGTCATGTGACTTGACTCCGCGAACATAAAAAATACCACACTTATTCTCGAATCTTGTATTTGCATTGCCTTAATGATTTGCAAAGGAAAGAGATGTTAGCTCATTGCTTGAACATTCAAGCATTGATGGCTCCACCAAGCAAATATTTTAACATGATTTGAAGTAGGCTAAATTGATTCCTATTGCTCTCTTGTGAGGCCAAATTGGTTATGGATACTTTGACTTCACGATAGATATGCTTCTCTTATTACTGATATGCTTTCGTATTCCCAACACTCCTTGCCACTCCCAACACTCCTTGCCAAACACATCAAGATGCTAAGAATATTTTGCTATTGTATGTGGCACCTCCTTTTTCTTCTTTGCATCACTTGGGTAGGCTTTTGATGTAGCTGAATTTGTTCTTGCTACAAAGGGTGTAGAGGACATGAAATCTCCGAGTTGAAATGGCCTATCCAAAGATTTGCACTTTGCTATTTGGAATAATTGAAGACGCTTATGATAGACGTGACTAATGAAATATGGAGAAACAACTATATGTGTTCCTATATGAAACACAAAATTCTAGTCCTTATTTTGAAACTAGACGAGTCTTCTACACTCAAGTTAGAGGCCTATCACCTTTCTTGGTATCTTTTACAAATAATTTCAAAGGCTTTGGCTGTTCATTTACAACATTCTTATCTAGGCTTATTCATTCAGCTCAATATGGTTTTCTACATGGTCGATCCATTCACGATAACTATTAAACAAAGTCACCAGGGGACGGGACGGGACGGGACGGGGACAGGGATGGGTCGTGGGAACGCTGGTGTCCCCAGGACGGGTACGGAGCCTAGGGTGTTCTGGGGGCGTGTCCCCATGACGGCACTAAAACAATGCAATGCTGATGCACTATCTGCAAAACAGGGATGTCCACAATTTGTAGGTTTCTAGCCTTGTGTACAAAAGTTGCAGGGCATGTATCCACCCTAGGGAGGATTTCTTACCTAATCTACTTCATTATAGGCCCTAGGGGTGAAGCATGGTTGCCAGTTATTCCCCATAATTTGCAGCTGAGGTTTATGACAACATTGATAGATTTGGTGGTGGAAGAGCAAAGCTAACAGGGCCCTCGATCCCAATCCTGTTCTATGCTGATGATATCGTGTTGATGTCTGAGTTTCTAGAGGGTATGCAGCACCATCTAGATGTCTTACATGAGTTTGCACATGATAGTGGATTGCATCTGAACCTTGATATAACAAAGATTATGGCTTTCATCATTATCCTACTGTGGACAAGAAAGTTGTCACTCATTGACCTATGGACCGGAGATAATTATTCGCTTATGGAGAAGAAATTGCGGAGCTCATGAATCCGTACACATCTTGAGATACAGTGGCAACTAGAGCTTATGCAGCGATGAACGTTGAGAAGATTGGAAAGAATGTGCTTGCAGGTTCAATTTCAGGCTTCTTGAATAAAATTGCGCTTTTGGATACCCATGTCGCTTCTTTTAAGCTTTATGTAGTGCAGATTTGGGGAACCTTAGTTAGTACAGAATGTTGGAGAGGCCTTCGATTTATGTGGTCTAGATTAACTAGAGCTCGCAGCTTGGGAAGGATGTGCTTGCAAGCTTAATTTCAAAAACTGCGAACTAAGTTATGGCTCTTTGACTCTTGTAGCTTGCTATGCTTTATGGAGTGCAAATTTGGGGAGCCTCGGTCATTAAAGATGGTCGGAGGAGGTGTATGGAGCGGCCATGGTTTCTAAAATGATAAGAATCAAGGCTTCGGTACCACACGAGGATGTTTGAGCTCAAATAGCGCCGTAACTGCTGCTTCTCCAGAGATTGAGGCACTGATTAGAGCAGTGCAATTTATTTAAAGATTATGGGACTTCCCAATAGATAGATATGCTTGGCTTTGACTTCAGCCCTCTGTTTAGTTAGCTATGCGCAGAGAGACAGCTGGTATAGACAGACGACATCATGATCTTATCATGGACAAACCGACCCCTTCCCAGAACTTATTGGAGGCGCCCTCTCTTACAGTTACACAGATAGAAATTAGTAGACACATTCTCCAGGACATTGCTCAGGACGCCAAGTCAACGTGGAGAGATCCAGTACACAAGTTGGGCACAAGGATGGCTTTCTATAAAAGAATATTTTCTCTGGCTCACTTCAACAGTCCTGTAATCAGGCCGCGTAAGATGAATGCACATGTATCCCATTTTTGAGACTTCAAAATATAGAGGAGTGCCAGCTGATGCCAAAATATATCCTGTGCTAAAGCGAGCCTGAAACAGGCACATTACATACGTCATCGAAGAGCATACTATGAAAGAATTGGTTGTTTTCAGTGTCCATTTAGAGAGAGATTCACGTCATTCTCTTGATGCATGAGATATGAGGACTAATGTTTTATGGGCCTTATCTTGTTAGAGCTACAGAGACAAAGTGGAACCTTATAAGGGGGCCAAAGAGAACTTCAGAGACGAATTTCAGATTTCTTCAGGCCAGCTACCATTGGATGGTCAAATGGACAAACACTAAAGCGAGTCTCTCACATTATAGGCGGGTGGCTTTATCGTGTGATTCAACTACAAGGATCCACGCATCCTTTATTAAAAAGGGCTCCAGTCTAAGATCAAAGAAATCTGTTCGAGATTTGAGTAGACAGTCATGGCAAAAACTAGTGAAGGTACTTATCATGGAGGATATCGATGAGATTTGTCAATGATCTATGCGAAGCATCCTCTTAGATGGAGCCACCAGTAATACAGCCCTACTCGTGCCTTTTCATGTACCAAAATGGGTATCGGGTACCTATTGGCTGCCCCACTCTTCAGTAGATTGCCTGGTGGTTTTCTTATAGCTCCAGGTCACCCCACATTTTATTACTTTCGTGCCACTTTCAATTGATAGTATTACTCTTTTCTTTCTGTTCTTTTGTCTTGTCCAGACATTGTGGCAGATCCATCATGATGCAACTTTTTGTTCTCATTAAGAAATTCAGCCAGATGGAACGTTCGATTGGCGGAGCCCAAAACTAAGCCCACAGCAGGTATGCCATGTACAACGCCAAACAATAGATCACAGGCATGGAGGCTTTGAAAAAGGAAGTCAACAGGCTACAATTCACGCAAAGCAATAGCCTGTCCACGTAGCACAGGAGGAGAGCACTGCTAGAGGACAGATCACAGGGCGAAAAATTTTGTGCGGAAGAAAGGGGCTCAGCTATTGTACAGGCAAAAGACACACAATATTATGCACAAACTAGAGCGTGTGCTAAGAGGGGCAGAGACAACGGGAAAGTTACAAGGGCAATAAATGTGGCACTTGCGAAAACCCTCATCATTTCGCTTAAATATTGTATAAAGCATAACAATTCGACAGTGAACCTTATTATGATATGACTCTGCTATCAAGAAAAACTTGAGTTCTATGAAAGACTTCAGATGTTGGAAAAGCTCTAGTTAGTACAGATTGAAATTATAAATAAGAACGCGGACACATTAGAAAGGTCATCGCATTCGTCCCAGGCCGCTGTCCGGGTGGTTGGGCCTCTTGCCTCTTGAGGCGGGGGTGAGGGTTCAACCTCCGTTGGCAGCATTTGTTAGGGACATGTTAACTTGGAATGATGTATCACGGGGCTGATGTGCCACCGCCTATTCTGTCCTGCGGTAGTTGTGACTGCCGTTTAACCCAGCTATGCAAACCCCTGTTCTTGTGGGATAAGGGGGGTCTCATGGGTACTATGTCCTTCCTTGTATAGTTGCAATCTCAAAGTTAAAGCCCAGGGGAGTAGGCCTCGGCCGAATCTCCATTTAAAATAAAAAGGGGGTCATCGCAAACATGTAGACATGACAGCTATTTTGTTCGAGGATCAAGGCAGCTGCTACAGCAACAATCTTCACAAGCATCTGAGTCCATTAATGCAGTGCAACCCTGTACTTACATCTTTAAACACGAGAACACCACCGAAAACCCTTCCAACTGAACTTCGTTAAAGTGATAGTAAGATTGGGAGAATCCAGGTATTACAGAAATCATAAGTACTTCGGAAAAGTTCATTGACTTGAAAAAGAGAGAACGTCTACATCCTAGATTCAGAGTACAGTCAAATGAGCGTTAAGCTTTTATTTCTTCGTCTTTTTCGTTTTGTATGAGTTAAACTTTTATTTCCTCTTTTTTTCCGTGGGGTGTGCGTGCGTGCTGGATGGGTTTGGGGGGGCGTTCTTACCAGATGGAAAATATCCATAGCCTCCGAGGCTTTTCGATTGCATAATGTAAACTGTGTTTTATGCCACAGATGCTGCAAGGTTTCTCCATCTCCATCTGAAAAGTGTAATCAGTGAACATTTGTTCGCTCTTGGAGCATTGAAACAGATGGATTTACATTTGCCCACCTGCAAAAGCTCGGAAGCTACACAGTATGTACCACTCAAGAACTCACATGTCCCGCTTTGCAATCGTCCAACTGAACGTGAGTTCTCAAGCTATATACTTAAGAATTTCCTGTGCATGTTAAAGATCGTATTTCAAGATTTTGAATCATAGGAATGATACGAATAGTGGACCCTTCAAGCATCTATTTTTACTTCCTAAGGATTAGGACTTTTGTTGGATGCAGCAACCTATGCCGAGCGGAGAGAAAAACTTCTCAGCAAGAAAGTCCAGATCTCAACAGCATTGCCTGCGTAATATAGGATTAGTTTTCTCTAGTCCTGAAGAGGTGATTCTTGCATACTTCATATATGTATACCCGCTAGAGTATTGATTGGATGTATATTATCAAATTTTGGGAAATGTTCAGGGCAACTATTCTGCATTAGCAGTTGAACATAGACGTGAGAAAGATTTTTTCAGTCAAATGTAATTCCTGCTTTATGGCATTGGTGAGGATCTTCACACCAATCGATAATTCTCACACCAAGCATAGAATTTGCAGTTATAAATCTGATCTTCAACTTCTCCAATCTTAATGACACATTTATTAGATTGCAGATGGGGAACTTCTTCGAAGTCCTCTTATACCTTCTCCCACCAACAACAAAGACACACACACTAATCGAATAGTGGATCCTTTAGGAATCTATTTTTACTTCTAAGGATTAGGACTTATTGTTGGATGCAGCAACCTACGATGAGCGGAGAGAAAAACATCTCAGCAAGAAAGTTAAGATCTCAACAGCATTCCCTGCGTCATATAGTATTAGTTTCCTTGCGTCATGAAGAAAGGATTCTTGCATACTCCATATATGTATACCCACTAGACTACTGATTCGAGTTCTCTACTTTGTAATGCATCATAATCTATGGATATATATTATCAAGTGTGGGAAACGTTTAGGCCAACTTTTTGCATTAGCAGTTGACCATAGACACGAGAAAGCTTTTTCCAGTCAAATGTAATTGCTATCTTATCACATTTAATCACTTATTATATTGCAGAATGGGGAGCTTCTGTGAATTCCCCTTTTATCTCTACCCACCAGCAGCAAAAACACACCACCCCCCCCCCCCCCCCCCCCCCCAACACATAAAAAAAAAACCCACTCGCGGAATCGACAAATCCAAAACATTCGGGCTTGACATCATTAGCTCGCCCAAAGAATCTGGTAATTCCATTGAGCTTAACGTAAGAAAATTTTAGATGATACTCATCCATGCACTATGTATTACCTCCCAAACTTGCATGGGATGGAACAAGCTACATAGATGCGTCCGCAGATTGTCCCACCTTCAACTTCTGGACATCCTTAGTGATATAGTCTTGTCTTTTATGTACCACTTTATCATGATTTCCATAAACCTATATAGAGTACATCATCATCGTCATCGTCATCGTCATCTATTTGATTCAGAGACATTGTATATTTGATTGACCTATAGTTAACGTTGGTCTCTTACATATGTTAATATGTCCCATCTCTTTCCCCCCTTTTTTGTAGATGTGTCGCAGTCCCTCTCTTCTATTGATGATATTTGACTATAGGGGACTTGGTCAATACTTCATCATTAGACAGAAATGGCTTTAGACCCTCCCTCCCTCCCCTCCCCCCCCCTCCCTCCCTCTATCTATCTATTATGTACCATATGTACCAAACATACCGAATGCATACGGTATTTCTTCACATGATTTTTTTTTGGTTTCTTATATAAAGGGTTCCATCCATTCTTTGAAGCCATACATATATAGATCCATAGTACATTGATGCATAGAATTGCATAGATACATACATAGTACATACAATGCAACTTGCACATAACACACAAAAAAATATACATTACATACATAAAAGCATGTATAAATACATATCGGCTACTTGTAAACACATACATATTATGTCATACATACATGCATACTTTTGTCAACATACATAAATATATACTATATTATTCATAACAACATGAATGCATAGATGCAAACACACACACACACACACACACACACACATATATATATATATATATATATATATATATATATATATATATATATATATATATATATATATATATATATATATATATATATGTGTGTGTGTGTGTGTGTGTGTGTGTGTGTATATATATATATATATATATATATACACATAAACACACACACACACACACTTCCATGGACACAACTATTTTGAACCCAACTCTTGTGAATGCCAATCTTCGATGCATAAGGGCTCGCGATTTCAAAGTGAGTACCTTTAAAGTTTCAGTTCATGTTCTTGTCTTGCTTCTTATTCTAGTCATGTTTACTCTAGTTTTTGGACATGCACTATTGTCCTCTTATTTATACTCAATAGAAGACATATCTCAATGGAGTAACTTTCTATCCATATTTTATTTTGTCATCAAGTATCAAAAAGGATGCTATTAATATGAGTCAATGCCTTGTCAAGTTGAGCTTATCTACGTCAAAACATCACTTCAAGAAATCAAGAAGATTAAAAACGTTGGTCGATCTATTTTGTAAGTTTGTGCTACATGATGAATCATTTCGTAATGTAAAGAAAAACATATATATATTTTCACATACATACAAACGTACATACATATATACACATATGTATCTATGTATGAAAATACACATGCACACACACACACGTACACACACACATGCATGCATGCATACACACTTGTGTACGTATGTACATACATGCATACATACATACATACATATTTATATATATACACAGATAGATAGATAGATAGATACGAGCTGAGCTTGGCACGCCACGGATGCTAGTGGAGGCCCTCTTTGAGCTAGTGACATTTATTCTGAGAGTCAGAGCTCCCCACCTACAAACTCACCACGCTTGCATTTGAGAGCTCTAGACATTTGGCAGAGACAGGGCATGAGAGAGTATGGTATGCACAGACCTACCCATGGTTAGCAGACCATGGCATGAGCATTACCGATCTCCCCCCATTTCAGTATGACCTCTCTTCCCCCTACATTACCCTCTCTTGTTTGGAGAGGAACAGGATCATCCGTCAGGACCTGCTACAGATACACATCAGGGAGACATGGATAGCACCACAAGAGCCTCTTCCCACAAAGAGGCAACACTACAGAGAGCACTTCCTGACTGTGACACCGGATGGTTTCATCCAGAGACCACGATACATGGATACATACATGGCTTCAGCAGAGAGAGTGGCCATTGGGCAGCTCGAAGTATCATCACACCAGCTCAAGATTGAAGTTGGGCGAGCGACACATACCCC